>JAGVVM010019029.1:0-18673 GCA_019149425.1 Psidium friedrichsthalianum | reverse complement strand
CCCCCCCCTCTCCCTCCCCCCCCCCCCCCCTTCTTTTCCCCCCCCCCCCCCCCTTTTTTCTCTTCCTTCCCCTTTTCTCTCCCCCCCCCCCCCCCTCTCTCCCCCCCTTTCCCTCTCCTTTTTTTTTTTCCTCCCCTTCTCTTCTCCCCCTCTCCGCCTCTTTCTTCCCCCCCCCCCTTCTAACCCTTTTTCAGCCCCCCTTTAGTTCCCTCCCCTTTTTTTTTTTCTTTTTATTTTTTGGATTTTTGTACGTGAGTGAACGCCGGATTCTTAACTAAATGAATATCCCCTTGATTATCACATCTCATCTCCACGCATCTTGCTCAAAACGAGCTCCAAACACAACCGCTTTAACCATATGGACCTTCCTTTCCAGCATGAGTAAGAGCCATGTACTCAGTCTCCGTAGAAGAGAGCGCTACCACATTTGTCTCTATTCATCCAACTCAATGTAGCCCCAAATAATGTGAAAACATACCCGCTAGTCTCGTCTACTATTAATATCTCACCCCAATTTGAATCTACATGGCCTACGATATCAAATATGTTTCCATTCCCTATACCTTCAAAACATAAAGAAAAATTACGAGTTCCACGAAGATACCTGAAAACTCTTTTGATCGCATTCCAATGTTCTCTACCGATTAAACATATATTGACTCAAGACTCCCACTGCTTGGGCTATATCCTGACGCGTGAACATCATAGCATACATCAAGCTACCCACTGCACTAGCGTATGGAATTTGGGCCATCTCCTCAGCCTCCTCATTTGTTTTAGGACATTGTTCCACAGATAATTGGTTCATAAAGGTATAGGAGTACAACAGACTTACAGCCATCATATTGAATTTCTTCAAAAATTCTTTGATGTATTTCTCCTCCCTAGCCATAGCTTCGTTTCTCACGGTCCCTCGTAATCTACATGCCCAAAATAAATTTGTAGGCCCCAAGTCTTTCATATCGAACTTCCTAGCCAATAAATTTTCATGGATTTCAACATCTTCATGCTATTCTAGATTAACAGCATATCATCCACGTAAAGCGTGAGGATGACAAATTGATGCTCATCTCTTCACATAAACACAGTGGTCAGAATTTGAAAGCACAAAATCGAGCTGGAGCATGTGTGTATCAAACTTCTGATACCACATCCTCGGTAACTGTTAAGCCTATATAAGACTTTTCAGCTTGCACACTAGATTCTCCTTCTTTTGCTTCAAAACCTTCTGGTTGCCTCATATAAATCTTATCTTCAAGTTCACATGAAGGAAACCCATTTTTACATCCATCTGTTCCACCTCAA
Source organism: Psidium friedrichsthalianum (assembly GCA_019149425.1). NCBI lineage: Eukaryota > Viridiplantae > Streptophyta > Magnoliopsida > Myrtales > Myrtaceae > Psidium > Psidium friedrichsthalianum. The sequence continues at coordinate 17,368 of JAGVVM010019029.1, read as the reverse complement.
GATTGTATGCAGCTGCTACAGACAGAACAAACCATATTGAGGTTAATTTTGCCACGGAGAAAAAATCTCGTCATAGTCAACTCCCTCAATCTGAGAATACCCCTTAGCTACGAGCCTTGCCTTGTACTTCTCCACAGTTCCATTCAATTTCAGTTTCGTTTGAACACCTATTTGCACTCAATTGCCTTTCTATCCTTAGGCAATTTACACAGGTCTATGTCTCATTATGATCAAGCGACTGCATCTCATCTATCATTGCGAGCTCCCACTGGTTCGCATCATCCATGGATCTCGCCTTTTTTATAGAACTAGGATCATCCCCGGTAATACTCAAGGCATGAAATGTACTCAATGCATAAGTGAGTACCGAAGTGGTACCCGCCTTTCCCGCGTTGATCTCCTAGAACGGCATGCTATCTGTGTCCAGGTCTTCATCCGAATCTGCATCCTTAATTTCATTAACCAAGTTCTCCTTGTTCCAGATCAGAATCAGACTCACTACTGTACTCTGTGGAACCATCTCCATAGTCTTAGCCTTCGGGCTTTCTTCAAGCACTACTGCTTTCTTGGACTCATCACTTTTCGTATGCCTACGTAGGATTGTGTTTCATGAAAGATAACGTCCCTGCTATGTACGATAGTCTTTGATTATGAATTCCATAGCTTATAGCCTTTGACCCCTTCTTGTATCCCACGAATATGTTCTTTTCAGACGTATTGTTAAGCTTACCCATTTCTCCTTGGGTACATGAACACACGCGCCACACCCGAACATGTGATAGATTCGCTTCTTCCCAACATTGCCTCAAATGGTGTGTGGTTCTTCATTGATAAGGTCGGTGATCGATTCTTCGAATAATGGCCGTGGCTACAGCTTTTGCCCAAAATTCAATTCCAAACCTATCCAACTCAGCATTTATCTCGTCGTTTTCTATGAGTGACCAGTTTAACCTTTTAGTCACCCCATTCTGTTGAGGCGTATATAGAGTATTTTTTGCCTTGCGATACCATTATCCACACAGAATTGCTCGAACTTGTCCAAACAGAATTCACCTCCGTTATCCATATGAAGTACCTTGATTTTCCTGCCAATTGATTTTCAACCAAAACCTTAAATTCTCAAAATTTTTCAAAAATATCTGATTTACTTTAATAAAAGAAACAACTATATCTTGAAAAATCATCTATGAACGATACATAGTATCCGGATCTTCCTATAGATGGAGTCGGAGTAGGCTCGAAACATCACTGTGAATCAGCTCCAAATTTCTGTTACTCTCGTACTGGTGTGTTGGAAACTAACTCGGTTCTGTTTTCCATGAAGACAGTGTTCATAGAACCCAAAGCCCATAGAGCAATTTGGTACTCCATCTACCATTTGACTCGAAGCTAAGGTAGATAGTCCATTTTCATCGATATGCATAACCTCTGATGCCACAACATAGATGTATTGTATTCATCTTTCTTTGCCTTTTCAAAGACGAAACCGCCACCAATAGTCACTGTTTCCCCGAGTAGTTTATACAACGTCCTATGATGGACTCATCGTGCAATCACAATAGAACCCGTGTCATCTTGCACGAATTCTTATCACAATTAAAAATAACCCCTGAATCAGCCATTTTACCAATCGATAACAGGTTTCTACTCATTGAGGGTATGTGCATCACATCCGAAAGAGTCTTCACTATGCCATTACTCATCCTTAGCTTCACCTGCCATGCTTGACAATCTGAACTGTAGTATCATCTCTAAGCATAACATCTCCACCATTATATTGCTCATATTCACAAAACCAATGTTTGGGAGGCGTCATGTGGTATGAAGCTCCGGTGTCGATATATCAGATATCCTTGTCTGACTGTAACATACATGTAGCAGCACATACATACTCCTGTCTCGACCTCCTTCTTCTAGAGGATGATTCGGCTTCTTTCTTAGAAACGGGCTTGTTTTTACAATCTCGCTTCACATGGCCCCACTTTTCACATCTCCAATACTGTACCTTCCTCTCCCTACTCTTCGATTGCCCACGAGATTTAGATTTAAACCTGTTTCGATTTTGTCCCTTCTCTACTAGCCTACCCCTAGCCGCCAATGCCTCTTTACCAAAATTCCTTAACCCCTTTCTTCGTGTCTCCTCTGATAATAAGGCCGCACACACAGTCTCATATGACAATTCCTTGTCCCCATCACCGATTACCACAATCAGGTTATCCCATGAATCTGGCAGTGAACAAAGTAGTGTTATCGCCTTATCGTCATCCTCGAAATTAACACCGATTGATATGAGTTGATTTATCAACGTGTTAAAGTCATGCAGGTGTGCAGAAAATGAGTCGCCCTCATGCATCGAAGATTATGCAGCTTTTTTCTTAAGAATAACTTATTAACTAGCGACTTACTTTGATACAACGACTCCAATTTCTGCCATAAATCCCTAACTGTAGGTTCGCTCATCATGTTCATTAGAATGTTGTCTGTAAGACAAAGCCGGATCAAACCCTTTGCTTTTCGATCGATCCGATCCAATCCTCAATTTCCTTTGATCACCTATTTGGAAGTTGAATCCACTTCCTTGCTCGCTTCCTTGCCTATCACACACTAGTCGCCGTGGCAATAGGCCTTTCTCTCATGATTGCCGATCAGAGATCTCGATTACAAAGAAGATCCTCAATCTTCATCTTCCACAGATTGAACTTTTCCCATCGAATTTTTCTATCTCAATCGTGACCCTCATGACATCTCAAATAAACCATAATTCCTCGAACATAGGCTCTGATACCAATTGAAGAGATTTTATCTTAAAACTGAATATCAATGCAATCACACAGAAGATAGAAAATTGATGACACATGAGATTACCCAGGTTCACCCCAGATAGGGCTAAGTCCTGCAAAGGGATTTCACTATATTTTTCGCTCGTTACAATGATTTCTCATACGAGTACAATATATATGACTTAAAATATTGGGCCTAGAGCCCTAACTTATCATAAATCCCTTGATTCCACAACAATGAGTTTACTTAAACATAAGCCTAATCCGATGACCAGGCAACGGGGACCCCGCCCGCTGATCGGGCAGTGGGACCCCATATCGGGGGTACTGCCCCGAATCCTCTCATTTCATGCGTAAGTGCCTATGTCGGTGGTTCATACTTCGATTTTCCTAAGTTCACGTAGGCGTGACTCGGGGTGTGAAAAATAAGGGGTCCCGCGAAGTATTTACCAACTCCAATATTATGGCCATATCATTTTAGGTAACATCACGAACTTGTGCACGATTTTTTGGCGATTCGAGCACTGAATTCTTTGTTAGGATTCTTATGCCAGGGCAGGATAGTGATGGTAAGATACGATTTTCTCAGTTAAAAAATGATGCGGCAAAGTGAATTGGAGAATTTTTTGGACATTTCAATGAATAGAAAAGAGTACATAGAGAGCTTATTATAGGCTTTGTTGGAGCACTATAAAGTAAGCTAAAAGAAATCAAATCAAATATGGATAGTAAAATGGATATGGAATATTAGAGAAAATATCCTAAATAATCTAGAAGATATCAACATACCTTTGATATTCTCGATGTCTCTTCAAGGTTTCGACTTGGGGGTAAGGATCGTCTTGTCAAATCTTGTCGCTTTTCCCTTTAATAATCTTTCTCCTTCATTGTCGTGGAATTTCTTGCTACTTGAGCTCAGTTCATTAGGACCCACCGAAGAGGAAACTATGGGCCCATACCTAATACAAAAAGTTGATTGTCTACGGCTTGGCTTGGAATTTATTTCTCGATCCACCCAAAATCAATCGCCACCGCCATTTCCGAAGAAAAACGAGCATTTTGATCTATGAACACGTATCGTGAAAAATTGCGGATTTTCCCTAGAAATGATAAACTAGATTTTACAGGTGATTTCTTGGATTGACGAATAGTTCGTTCTTCGAGTGTATGAAATTCACCCATTGTGCATTAGTTGATTTGTTCGATCTTTGTCCCTTAATGACATCCACCACTCAAAAGAGTCAAGTTACTTTTAAATTAAGTTGAAGTTAAAACATAGATGTATGATAACGGGGTTAATGATATTTTAGGTGTGGGCACACCTAAAGCCACATGTCCACGGTCATTGACGTTTTGGCCAGAAATTATTGACACCAGAATTGACGTGAAATATTATCTCCGAATTCCATATATAGTCAGAATTTGTTGTACTATGAAAGAAAATGGAATTTACTATATGTGACGGATCAAATCAATCACAGAAGGATAAATAGTGATGAATTATTTTCTATCTAAGCATTGGATAGCATTGAGTGTCGGGGAGATGGACACAAAAAAAGGTCAGGTTAATAATTTCTTGACTAGATATAAAGAACATGCGTTGCATGTAAATAAAAAAAAATTACTAAATGTACTATAAGTGGGAATATGCTTAGTTGACATTGTTTTTATCTAATGTTAGAATGATAGTAAATAGTGGAGCCACAAAATAAATTATAAATAATTAAATTTATTATAGGATCCATTGCTTCACGAATTGTGGCCCACAACCTTATCTCTAGTCACCAAAAAATTATCATGCAAGCAAAGTCCTATGAAATAAGTGGCTGAAGATTTTGTCTACAGGATATAACTTATCAAAAGGATAAGAGAGATTTTGAATTTGAAAATTTGGAATGTTAGGATTTTGAAAAATTAAGTTTAAATGTTAGGGCACTAATTTTCAAATTTTATTTCTTCCTCGCTTGATATCTGTACTATTATGATTTCAATCCTAATAAATGATGTGGGTTTGGGAAATCTATGAGTAAATAGGACTATATTCTTGGTCAACTACCCAGAACAAAGACTATAATTGACTAATCATACAAGTTCCCACTAGTTGAATTAGGAAAATAAAAAACAAAACAAATGATAAAGAAGAAATCTCCTAGCAAAGCTATTGACTCGTGGATATCGGGAGTTTCGTCGTAGAAGAAATCTTTTGGACCCGCCGAAAAGTTCGGCATTCACATTAGGTTTTAGATTACTAAATCTCTCAATACTTGTCACGTACCAACTCATGCAACTTGCGATCCACGGATAACAACTTACCACCAAAAACAAGTATGTTTACGTCACCGTGTTGCAATGGACACCACAAAAACCAAATCATTAGGCACAGATTTGAGTTCACGGATCTTGATCCGAAACGTCAACGTATCCTCTCGAAGAATTATTTAATGGCACAAATTCAAATTATTGAAATTATCGGTGGTTAGAGATGATAACATCAAATATATTATACCGAAATAAGTGATCAAAAAATAATAGACAAAATAAAAAAATATCGGATGCCAGATGTATATATTCGATTGTAAGGCCTATGTCCACGAGAGAACGACAACGAATTTCATTATAGGTCAAATGTACACGAAGATTCTAACACCATTCGAGTTACTCAAATGCTTTCAGTGTTTTCTAACCCAATTATATCAATAATGCAACAATGTTTAGCTTCAAATTTCTCACGAAATAATCTCTCAATCTCACAAAGAATTAACATGCAAATGATAAGATTTAATTTGCTTCAATGCTTGAATATTTGATGTAATTTCCTGAAAAACCCTTGCCAAGTATTCGACGAAACGACGCTTCAAGAATTCTTCACGAAGAAAATTTCACGAAATGATCAACCAAACGGCCCAAGAAATCATAACATATATATTTAGTGCCCGCAAGAAGTGAATCTGATCCAGTCCAAGTCCACATTGGACTTTACTGTTTGATGTTATCTTGCCAACTTCACCACGGAAACAGATTTCCCTATATTTCAAAACTTAGAGATCATGTCTCCAACAGCAAAAGTAAAGATAATCCGCATGTTTCCTTTTCCCGATTTGCTTGATTTCTTATGTCCACCGAATTCAACTTTCGGACTTTATTTATTTTATTCTCAAAATTCAATTTTCGATTCGACTCAAACTCGAGACATATTTTTCATGATCTACACCTTGTCTTGACGGTTGAGTTAAGTCATAATCACTTCGTTAGAACTTCAATTTTGCTATTACTCTCCAACAGTCCTAGTTGGCTCACCACCACCACAGATGACTTCCAGTACAAGCCGTGCTTGAAACTTCACTATAACCGCGAACCTCATCAGAACACCAACTACAAACACACCTTTAATTGCTTTGCAAGGACTTTCTAACAAGGCTCCTTACCACGGATAAAACAAAACCATTATTGCATTCATATCTATCAGGAGACCAAATACTTATCTTGTTAATATTAGTAGTTACAGAAATTGTTGGTTCTACAAGCTCTACCTGCTACAAGCATTATCTATGTCGATTACTTCCTAGTACTTGTTACCTCAGGAGTTTCTGATTGTAACTCCATCTCAGTTGAACACTGTCCAGATCCGTTTGAACACCACTATAATCACTCCTAGTCAGAAGTGTTGGAGACCCTTCAAATGTAACTTCTCTGCTGATAACAGGTGAATTTAATTTCGAGCACCATAACTGATAACCACGTTTACCTTGTGCAAAGCCTAGGAACATACACTTTCTTTCCTTTTTATCGAGCTTACCATCACTAACTCGAATATAATATGAGCAACCGAATATTCTAAGAACAGAATAATCAGCAGTGTCACATGATCACACTTCTTTGGGAGTCCAACATCCAATTGCAATTAATGGGAATCTATTCACCAGGTAGCTCGTCGTACTAACCGCATCTACTAGAAATCTACTAGCTATATCAGTACTAGAGAGCATTTTATGGGTCGTCTCTAGTAATGTTCTGCTTATCAACTCTGCAACATGTGGTGTGGTTCATTGGCACTAGTGCGGTGTCTCACTATACCTTCATTCATGCAGAATTTATTTAACAGCTCCGAGGAAAGCTCCATGCTTTTAACAATATGTACATGTTTGATAATTTTATCAGTCTCCTTTTCTATCAAAGCTCTCAACTGCCTTATCCTGACAATAGCATCAAACTTGTGCTTAAGCCCAAACACCTAGGTCTTCCTCGAGTAGTCATTTACAACTATTAGCATAAATCTAGCACTCTTCCTTGAAGAAAACTGCGACAACCTGTGAACATCTAAGTGAAGTAATTCTACAATTATCGTGGTTTCTTTGACAATCACACTAAACTATACTTTCCGCCGTTGATCTAAATCACAGTACCTGTATACATTCAATTCTTCAGCAACATAACCACATAAAAAATCCCTTTCACTTAGAACTTTCGGCTTCTCTTGCTAATGTGCCCCGAATGCATATGCTACAATTCAGACTCTCAAGCAAATGCATTCGACGTTTCTGTAGTGAAATCTATCACTATTTCACATTGAAGCTCATAAGAGCTATTGTGTTGATTCCTTTCATTATCATCAAGGCACCTCGAATAATTTTTAGAACTTCGTATTCTAAAGAATATCGATATCCAGTTGAATCCAAGGCACTCAAGGAAGTCAAATTTTTCTTTAACTCTAGAACAAGCCTCACTCTAGTCAGTGTTCTCACAATACTATCATGCCTTTTGATTCTAAAATCGCCAATACTTACAACATTACATTAAGTACTCACTTTACTACTATCCATGCATTGATAAGTCATAAACTAATTCCTATTTGATATAACATGAAAAGAACAGTTAGAACCTATAATCCATCAATCAAACGATGAATCATCAGTGACAAACAAAACAAAACCAGCATTATTCGAATTGTTGTCATCTATAGCTGCAACATCATTTGCTAATTCAAATCTAGTTTTCTTACCCTTCTCATTTTTTAGCTTAAGACGATCTCTTCTAAGATGCCCCTCTTGCCATAATTCCAACAGACAACACCACTAGTCCTAGACTTACTATGTTTGTTCATATTTATATTATTTCTGCTAACATGATTACTAGCTCTTCTTCTATTCTCATCTTCTAAAGTAGTAGTTACAGATTCACTAGATTCTCTTCTATAAATATCCTCACTTAGAATTGAATCTCAAATCCCATTAAACATTAAATTTGTTGATCTAGAGGAATTACTAACAATAGTAATAGTGGTATTCCAAATATTAGGCAATGAGGATAATAGAATCAAAGCACATATCTCATCTTCAAAGTCAATATCAACTGAACTCAATTGGCTAACGATTACATGGAATTCATTGATATGATTAGTAACTGACACACCTTTGCCCATGGTTAGATCTAAACAGACGTCACGTCAAATAAATCTTGTTGATTGCAGAGGGCTTCTCGTACATGTTCAACCGGGCTTTCATCAAACTCTTTTCTCTTTCACGATGTTAAACATGACGCTACGAGCCAACGTTAGGCAAATAACATTCATCGCTTGTCTATCTAGCAATTTTCAATCAATTTGCTTCATCATCTTTAGCTTCTCCCCAGACAAGTGTAAATGTAATTTCATTTGATACAGGTTATCCTCTATCTGCATCTTTCAGAAACTAAAATCCTTCCTATCAAATCTATCGATTTTCACTTTAACTTCATCTGTCGCCATCAATTCACTTCAACTTCAGCAAGCCTAGCTCTGATATCAATTATTGCGCGGAACAAGCAATCCAACAATAATAGATAGAACAAAGAAATAAATCGGATACTAAATGGACGTGGTTTGGTCATAGAGACTTACGTCCATAAGAAGAGCAACAACGAATTTCATTATAGATCAAACAATACACAGAAATTATAACCACACTTAAGTTACTCAAATATTTTCAGTATTTCTCAGCTCCAATTACATCAAATAATGCACAAAGTGTTCAGTCCATAATTTCTCACGAAATAATCTCTCAATCTCACAAAGGAATTAACATGAAAATCTTATGACAAGATTTAATTGGCTTCAATGCTTGAATACTTGATGTAATTCCACAAAATAAACCCCTTACGAGGCACTTGACGAAACGGCACTTCAAGAATTCTTCGTGCAGAAAATATCACAAAAAACTCTCTGCCGGTTTTTGATCAACCAACGGCACAAGAAATCCAATAACATAATATATTTATGAGCCTCCAAGAGTTGACCGAATCTGGTCCAAATCCAAGTCACATTAGACTTTACTGTTTTGTTGTTATCTTGCCAACTTCACCACGGAAACTTATTTCCGTATATTTCAAACAAGGAGATCACGTCTCCAATAGCAAAAGAAAAGATAATGCCGCACATTTCCTTTCCCAAATTTGCTTGATTTCTTATGTTCACCGAAATTCCAACTTTTATACTTTATTTATTTATTTTTAAAATTCAAATTTATTCTTTGGGCTCAGACTCGAGACATATTTTCAACACATATTTTGCTCAAAAAAGCCCATTTAAATAGGTTTTCTTGTGGTAGTACAAATCCGTGGAGGTACACCTAGTTATTCCTTTCAAAGGCACGATGAAGATAACCCTTTAATTGCTTTCGAGTCCTTAGCACAACAGTGTTCTCATGAATGCAAAAGTTTAATTTTACAACTTGGAATATTGGGGCATACATGGTGATCATTCTCATTTTCTGATTCTATTCTCCAAAACAGTAAAAAATGAGAATCATATTTAGTAATACAAATAATTCTAATTTTGATTCTATTCCCAGAATCAGTTTTAGAAAATCAGAATAAAAAACAAGAACAAAAAAATGGTTCTAGAAAAAAGAATCACTTTTGAAAATCACAAAATAGAATGAAGTCTCATGTCTCTCATTTTTTCCTCAACCTAAAACAAAACAATGAGGTCTTAATTTTTTTAAAAAGATAAAATAAAATATAATAAAAAAATAAAGAATTAAAAAAAAGGAAAATTTCTAAAAAAAAACAAAAAATTTAGAAAATCCTTAAAATTAGAAGAAGCTTAGATTAGGTTAGTTTGATCTCATTTTCATAAAATTGGGCATAAATTTATTTTTTTAGAATAATCATAAGCACCTTTAAAATTAAACTCGAATCACATTTTTCTAAGTCCTTAGGGCTTCATTAGGGTTTTATGATGCGATATATCAATGTCATGATTCCTTGATTATTCGCTCGATTTCATTGATTGTGATTTGCCTAAGTTTACGTACTTTAGACTTAGTCTAGTTTTAGAAAATTCTGAAAAAGATAAAATACCAATGTGAATACTTAGCAAGCTCTCGTTCTTAAGTTTTGGATGAATTAAGATTAAGATTTGATTTCCTTGAACCAAAAATGCATACCAATGCAAGATAGTGCATTGCATTTTTCTTGCAGCAATGATGGTGTCGCTTGTGTTGATTATCCACTTGCTCAAAAGAGTCTATGAAACCTCACAATAAATGGCTAAAATGACTAGTGATGATTCTTCATATTTATTTTAACATTTCAATATGCAATATATTATATAAGAGAATCAATATAAATTAATCTTCAATTAATTCAAAATTTAGGAAGAAATTTTATAAAATAACTACCAAATTATTTGACTTAAATGAAAAAAATTAGGAAGAGAAATTGTTCTTAGAAACAGAAATTTTGTGCAGTTACCAAACGTGTTTTTGTTCTTATTTCAAGAATAGAAATTTTATGCAGTTGCCAAACGCGTTCTAATTCTCTAAAACTCATTCAAAAACAAAATCAGAAAAAGTCATTTTAATCGGAATTACTTTTTTGGAATAGAATGGTTACCATGCAGGTCCTTGAAGTCATTGATTGTCTTGATGCACTTATTGGAGTTGGCAAGGCATAATGTAGTATGATTGTACGTTTATCCATCGAAGTTGAACATGAGAGATGATAAACATGCATTTTCAGTCTCTTTAACCGAGAATATCACACAACTACCCCAAGCAGAAGAATTCTTCCTACCAAAATAATCTGAGCAATGACCCCACCCAAAACCCAGAATTAAACAATGAAATTTGGTGCGTAAGACACAAGTGAAAAAGCTAAAAAGCCACAAAAAAAAAATCACAAACTATGCATACTATGACATATTTGCTATTAGAAAGTCTAACTCAAAAGTTTAAGCTGATAGGTGGAGAAAGAGCACATGCATATAAAGAACATATATTGTCAAACAATATGAGACAAAAACTTCAACATTTTCCCTATTCATTTTTTCATGACATCACAAATTTGAAACTATGCCCACCGTGACACATTTAACCTAAAATTTTTCTATAACATAAAAAAAAAACCATGAGCTTGTACTTATGCGACGTATTTACCATCCGATAAGGTTCCATCGGATGATATTTCAACCAAACAATGTACTTTTATTTCAATTAAGCCACATGGTCACCATGACAACACCATTTCTTTTCGGCATCCATGCATACAAATTTTTAATAGTCCCGGTTAGTGGAACTTGGACGGAGGCTAAATGTGTCACACAAGTATGTTTTTGCAATTTTTAATGTAAAAAAAAAAGTTTACAGTAAAAGCGCCATGATGGGCATGGTTTGGGATTTTTAGCATCTTTTTCCGGTTAAGAAAAGACGCAAGTGCTCTTTATTTTTATTTTATTTTTTTGGGTCAGACACATATGAAGCCAGATGGGAGATTCTTGCCGCAAGCGTTCATGAGGAGGCTCAGTGAAATGGGATGTTCAAATTGATCCCGAGGACGTTGGCTTTAATGGCAGATCAAAGGCAGACGACCGCTTTAAGATGTCAAGTTAAAAAATGACGGTTGAACACTCAAATTTTTAATCGAGCCAACAATATTGAAATTTGTCACACACATCGCACCCCAAGTTAGTCCTATCTACGATATAGTATGCAATAAAAACCCGTGATAATCGAATTTTTCAGCCCCACTCATCCTCTTGGATGCATACGTGTCGTCCCATCCTGTGATCTGAATAAAAAAAAACCGTCACTTATTTATACAAGCCTTGTTAACGTATGCGTTCAAGAGACTGGTCAGCCCTAATTATTTTCATTCCAGTGCACTGACTACACAAAGCATGAGAAAAATGATACATTCGACAGGACAAAATTTCTTTATAGGTGCTAACAAGTGCCCACGGGGCTCTTGTGAGAAGTTAAATAATTCTTGGATCTCTTGTTTAGTGTACCGCGATTCATTAAAGTTGCGACACGAGAAAGGATATTAGTTGGACATGCATACGAAACCAAGCATACCCAAGGCTATCTTTTGCATTTTAATTTCCCTTCTTTTCTTGCTTCAACCTCCGCCAATCCCATCTTATGTATAGAATATGAATATAGAAAACCATAGTCCTAGTTCCATGCCACCAATTAAAGAGCTCAACCTAAAGGTCTAAGCTTATACGTGAAGAGAGATCACATGAATATAAAAAGCATATATGACCCATTATCAAGCGATGTGGGACAACATTTCAATTCTTTCTCTCACATGCAAACTGATTAGGAGCGGCACGTGAAATTTAACTAATAGGAGGATGGACATGCATAAGGAACAGGGGTAACACTAGCTTCGATATCATATTATAAAGTCCAATCTAAAATCTTTAAATGGAGAGACCACATGAATATAAAGAGTATATGCATCTCTCAAGATCAACACTAGAAATGTGATATTTGATGGACGGGAGGTGGACCCACATATAAGAAGGGGAGAGTACCAGCTCTGGTTGTTAGAATTCTGTGCATAATCACGATGAAGTAAAGTGTAAAAGCAAGAAAGAGAAATCGAGAATGAGATTTTATTTTGATTCACCCTTAAACTAGAGCTACATTGGGTAGAGGATTCCACTATAATTAACATCTCGCACTTGTCGTTATATCCATCAATTATAATAAAAAAAAATATAGTAATAATTATTCATGAGTCCAAGCCCAAAATACTAACGGAAAAATATAGGCTTAAATCATAAAAGCCCCTACTTTTGTTGAGCGAAACTCATGTGCTTTCCTATTCTTGGGTAGTATAAACCACACACCAACATTCTCTTACTTGGTAAATACTTCCCATACTTTTTAAGATTCAACTCAATTGTGCACCATTCATACTTTCCTGTACTTACTACCTTGGTAAAAAAGAAAATCTACATTATTCCCTTGTGTGTCAACTTTTTTAGCATCACAACTTTTTGTTCTAATTTCTCTTGGATAAAGTGATATCATATATTAATGTGCTTTGTTCTTGCGTGAAAATCAAGATTTTTACCCAAGAATATAGTACTCTAGCTATCACATCAAATCTTTACTCCTCCTTGTGTATAATCAAGCTCTTTACACAATCTTCTCATCCAGGTCACTTTCATAGCAGCATGAGTAAGAGTCATGTACTCTGTCTCAGTAGTAGATAAAGCAACCGTGCACTATCTCTTATTCATCTAGCTCACAGCTTCACCTGATAATGCAATAAATTAATTGTTGGTTGACCTCTTGCTATCGATGTCACCTTCCCAATCAGCATCAACAAAACACTTTGGTTCTAACGCTTGTTATCCCTTTGAGCTTTTCATACCTTCATAGCATAACTCAAAGTCAGATGTACCACGAAAATAATGAAGCACCATCTTTGCAACTATCCAATTCCCTTTCTCTAGATTGGACATATATCTGCTAAATACTCCAATTGCGTGAGCAATATTTAGACGAGTACATACCATAGCATACATTAAGCTCCCAATTGCACTTGCATATTGAATTGCTACCATCTCTTCAACTTTCTCTTCAATTTTTGGACACTAGAGTGTTAATAACTTGGAACTTGTGGATAGAGAGGTCTTCACTAGTTTACAGTCACAAATATTGAACTTCTTCAACACACTTTCAATATATTTCTTCTAATTTAACCACAATTTCCCATTCTCATGCTCCCTTTTTCATATGTATGCCCAGATGAAGTTTGCCAAGTCTAGATCTTTCATCTCAAACTATTTTACCAATAGTCTTTTCACGATGCTAATCATTCTCATATTATTTCCAACTAACATTATATCATCAATATATAAGGTTAAGATAGTAAATTCATCATCTAATCTCTTCACATTGACATAATGATCAGAATCACAATGAACAAAGTCAAGCTTCAAGGCATATGAGTCGAATTTCTGGTACCACATTCTTGGAGATTGTTTTAGGCCACACAAAGACTTGTTCGATTTGTAAACAAAATCTTCTTTTCTTTGACTTCAAACCCTTTTGGTGGCTTCATGTAAATATCATCCTTCAAGTCACCATGGAGGAATCCTGTGTTTACATTAAGCTACTCTGCCTCCAGACTGTATGTAGATGTTATCGATAAGAAAATTTTTATGGAATTTAATTTAGCAACAAGAGAAAAAGTCTCACCATAATCGACTTCCTCTATCTACGAGTATCCCTTCGTAACCAAACAAGCTTTATATCATTCTATATCTCCACCTACAGACACCTTCTTCTTGAACACCCACTTGCAACTAATTGCCTTCCGATCTGTAAGTAATTTTACTAGACTCTACATTCTATTTTTATTCAATGAGTCTATCTCATCTTTCATGGATTTCTTCCATTGTTTAGTATCTTCCGCACTTGTTACTCCCTTAACGGTATTTGGATCATCACCTGTAATAGTTATAACCTAATTTTCATTATTGACAAATAAGGTAAACCTCTCAGGTGGTCTTCTCTACCGTGTGGACCTCCTTAAAGCAATTCAAGTGGTGCTCCAACTTTAAACTCAGTATCAAAATCTACAATATCATCCTCCACATTAGGGTTCATCAGCTTTAGAATCTGAATTTTCTATTTCAGCATACATAGCCTCTATGTTTCCCTATAAATCAACATCTAACTCAACCGTCTGTGGTTCTTCAGGAGCCTATGAAACAATCCGATTTAACATAGATTTTCTAAACACCACATCCCTATTGTAGAAAATATGTTTAGTTTTAGGATTCCACAACTTATACCGTTTAATGTCATTCTTGTACCCAATGAAGATGCACTTCGCTATCTTACTCTCGAGTTTATTCCTCTTTTCCTTGCTCATGCACATACGCTTCGCAGCCAAACACTCTAACAGGGGATTTGCCTAGCTTCTTCCTAAATAGTGCCTCAAATAATATCTAATCCTTGAAAGCTATATGGGAGACTTGCTCTTTAGATAACACAGAGTAGCTACTACTTCTGCCCAAAATTCGACTGTTAAGCCTGCACCACTTAGCATACTCCTCGCCTTCTCCATGAGAAACCAATTAGACCTCTTGCCACCCCATTTTGCTGAGGTGAATAAGATGTTGTTTTCTGCCTTTTAATACCACTGGTCGCATAGAATTGATCAAATTTTGTCGAACAGAATACTCTTCCGTTGTGAATTCGCCAAACTTTAATCTTTTTATCAAACTGATTTTCCACCAAAGCTTTGAACTCACTAAATTTTTCAAACACATCATTTTTCTCTGCAAGAAATATATCCAAACATGTTTGGAAAAGTAATTATTAAAATAAACGTAATACCTTGATTTTTTAAATATTGCTACAGGTGTAGGACTGAAGATGTCACCGCGGATTAAATCTAGAATCCCTTTTGCTCTCCCTCCTATAGATTCAAAAGATATCCTATTCTATTTTCCATGTAGACAATGTTCACAAAATTCAAAACCATAAAATAGCTTAGGATTGCATATTCACCATCTTTTTGAAGTAAGGTCACTAGTCCTTTCTCACTGATATGACCCAATCTTTTACGTCACCACACCATAGGATCATCTTTCACTTGCTCCATGATATAGCTCTCATCACTGATTACTGTGCTTCAGAGTAATTTCCACAGTTTTCCTTCCCGTTTGCCTCTAGCGATCACTATAGATCCACGAATTAGCTTGCATGAGTACTTATCACTTGTGAAAGTAATACCAGAATCTACCATAGTTCCCACAAAAATAAGATTCCTAATAAGGCTAGGAATATGCATCACATTTGGAAGATTCTTGATTGTTCCATCTTTAATCTTCAGCTTCACTTTTCTGGGACGACAATATCAAGCGTCATATCATCTCCTATCCGCATTGTTACCGGATCTACCTTAGGTTGATTACCATAGTCTATGGACCGATGCGATCCATGTAATCCATAGATTAGCTTGAACTCTCTCAAGTCCTCACTCGCGTGACGATGGGATTTAAGAATTGAGTTTCGACTTAGGTGCGATTGTGCATAGGTGTACATATTTTTGAAGTTGCCATCGATCTTGGAAAAGGTAGATCGAGAATCTCGGTGGTTGGTGGGAGTAGCCATATGACTCTAACGAAACCAGAGATTTAGGATCGAGGACTTAGTTATGCCAATGTCACCATTGATGCCTTTTCGATACTAACTTGAATGATTTTTCTAATCGAAATTTTCATGCAGCTGAATCGAAATGAGAAAGTCCTAAAATCTAGGAGTTCATGTAGATGAGAATATCTGACCTATCATTTACAATCAATAAAAATAGAGCCCAATCAAAGATCCAAATCATGCTAATAAAATGCATCAAATCAATACATTACATATCTAATAAAGCTCTATTGGCTTAGAAAAGGGATGTATTAAGGTTTGAAATGAGTTTGAGATGATTTGAAGGCGATTTGCTCATCAGGGGCAAAATAATCATTTGGGAAGATAATTTACCCAAAGGGAAAAAATCATCAATTTTGAAGGGATTATGAACCAAAATCATTGAAATAGGGTTAGCTAGTTGAATGTGCCCATTTCTCAATTTTTGAGATTTTCTGAAATTTTTCTGAAATTTTTGGATGATTTGTCTATGAGAGGCAAAATCATCATTTCAAAAGAATCAGAAGCCAAAATCATAAAAATATGGATTTGGCCAGTCAAGGTGGACCATTTTCCATTTTTTGTGATTTTTGAAAAATTTGAAAAATTTCGAGACAATTTGCCCATAAGGGACAAAACTATTATTTTGGAATAAGGAAGGGAAAAAATCATAAAAAAAAAAAAAAAGGATGGCCAATTGAAATGACCAATTTCCTAATTTTTGAAATTTTTCTGAATTTTTGGAATTTTTTCCAATGTTTTTTTATAAATTTTTTATGCATTTTCCATTTTTATTTTTAAAATCATTTTCGATTTTTTTTTAAATATTTTCAAAATTTTTAAATATTTTCGGGTCGAGTCGGGTTAACCCGACCCATGCCTCGCAAGTGCTTGGCCCAGACAAAAGGGTCCCCAACCGATCTAAGCTTAAACGATGCTGCATTGATTTTTCTAATTTTTATTTGAATTTTTTCCAAATTTTCCAATTTTCTATAATTGTTGAGATTTTTTTATTCCATTTTCTAATTCTATGGCCCAAATTGGGCCATGTGGCTAGGCCATGGCCCTTTGATCTGTCACTAAGATCTACAGCCACGATCGGGCGTCATGGCTAATCCACGGCCATCCGATCTAGCTATTTTTTATTATTTGACAAATGAATTTCATTTT
>JAGVVM010019026.1:0-12577 GCA_019149425.1 Psidium friedrichsthalianum | reverse complement strand
TTGCTTCACATGGAACTCTTGGACCAAACAAGATTCTAAGTCTTGGATGGTTAAGAAATTATTGTATGGTTATGTGATGATTCTCCAGATTCACATGGCGTTATTTTCTTAGCACACAAGAGTGATACATTTGCTGCCATTTGCAAAATTTTCAGAACGGGCTTCAGACATGAAAAGGTTTTATGATTTCTTGCATTAAAACCGATCACGGTGGAGAGTTTGAAAACAGGGATTCTCTAGTTTGTGATGATGCTGGAATCAAACATACCCTTTTCTACTCCTTACACACCTCAACAGAATTGGGTTGTTGAAAGGAAAAATCGTTCTTTACAAGAAATGGAACGAACTCTTCTTATTGAAAGCAAATTGCATCTCATTTTTGGCAGAAGCGTTTCAACAGCTTGTTATATTCTGAATCGAGTCTCCTTAAGACCATCCTTAAAAAGACTCCTTACGAAATTTTTAAGGAAAGGAAAACCCAATCTTTCATATTTCCATATATTGGCAAGTAAATGCTTATATTGAAAAAACGCTAATGATCGTGTTGGCAAGTTTGATGAAAAGAGATTTGTGAAGGAATCTTCCTAGGATACTCAACAACTAGCAAAGCCTTTCGAGTCTACAACAAATCCTCTCGAACGGTAGAAGAATCAATGAATGTCAAATTCGCAGAATGTCGTCAGAGGAGGAAAGAGACAAGGAAGAAGCTGTTCAACGCCAACTGTACATCTCACCCAGAAGAGATATGGTAGAAGATATTCAGATCATGAGACCGAAGCAACCACTTCTTCAGATCAAGGAAAAAGACAGAACGATTGTACCACTTCGCAAGAAGATGAAAGATTCAACACAAACTGGAAGCACAAGTCCAGTCATCCAAAGGTCTCATTTTAGGAAACTTGGATGAAAGGTATAAGAACAGATCGAAGATAAGAGAACTATTAGGGAACTTCGCACTAGTATCTGAAATTGGAGCCAAAAAAGTGTCGAAGAAGCTCTAATCGATGAAAGCTGGATAAATGCATGCAAGAAGAACTCCACACAGATTCAAGATCAACCAACGTCTGGAAATTAGTGCAAAGACCCAAAGTACAACCTGTCATCGGCACAAAATGGGTTTTCAGAAACAAACTGGACGATAAGGGAAAAGTAGTCGAAACAAGCAAGACTGGTTGCAAAAGGGTACTCCAAGAAGAAGGGATAGATTTGATGAGACATATGCACCAGTTGCTAGTTTAGAAGCCATCAGGCTACTTCTCGCGTATGTTGTTACAAGATTTTAAGTTGTTTCAGATGGACGTAAAGAGTGCCTGCTTAAATGCTACATCAAGAAGAAGTTTACGTTGAACAAACCACCAGGGTTCGAAGAAACCAAGAGGAAAAAGATCTAGTTTATCTACTGAACAAAGCTCTATATGATTAAAACAAGCTCCTCGTGTCCTGGTATGAAAGGTTAAGTAACTTTTCTTTCTCTAAAGAAGTTCACAAAAAGGCACAGTAGAATATCTGTTTATTCAGAAGCAGGGTAAAGACATTCTGATCGTTCAGATTTATGTTGATGACATAATATTTGGTTCATCTAACGAGTCTCTGTGTAGAATTTCTCCAAAAGCTATGCAGGATGAATTCGAAATAGCATGATGGGAGAACTAAAGTTCTTTCTCGGACTCAGATTCATCAATCTGAGAAAGGGATTTTTATCCATCAAGAGAAATATGCTCTTGAAATGTAAGAAGTTGGTCTTGCATAATAGCAAAAAGATGGAAACTCCCATGGCCCATTCATCAAAATTGGACAAGGATGAAGATGGAAAGGAAGTGGATCAGCTTAGGATATATTACGCAAGCATGATGTGGCTCACCAAGAATCCAATACTCCACTCAAGAGCAAAGCACATTTAGATAAACATCACTTCATACGAGATCATGTTCAGAACCAAGAGGTTCAGATTCATCATGTGGACACGAAGATCAACTTGCAGACATTTTTACCAGCCCCTGATAAGCTAAGTTTTAATTTTATTCGTGATAGATTATCAATCACTAACCCTTTTTGTTAAGATCTATAGAAACAGGAAACTATCAAGACCAAATTATCTCAGAGACTAGGTCTTCAGACGCAAATTGAAAGGTCAGCTCAAAGTTTCAGATTCAGAAGCAGATTATATGAAACTTCGGGAGCAGGTATCAAAATTATTCGAAATTTCAAGTAAGTAATTTTGTTCGAATGATAGAATCTAAGACAAAAGGTACGTTCTCTAATTCATTCTATCTTGATTGATATAATATATTCGTTCAAAATATTTTCGCAATATTCCTGATTCTATTACCAAATAGCGTTATTATGTGTTGCCTTTTAAATATTGAACTCTCTTCCTTTGAAAAACCCTAAACCCTTCCAAGTTTTTCACAAGTCCTTTCGCTCTCAAAAAGACCTCATCTTTTCATCATCACAATCTTACTTTCTAAATGGCTCCGAAATCATCCTCGACAGCGAAGAGGACATCTGGTCAGAATCTGAACAGGCAGAAGGATCACAGAAAATCGGGAAGCGACCACGAGTTTCAGAACCATCTCCAACAATGAAGACAAGAGAGTATTACGACGAGCAAGTCGAAAAGGCTCATCGTATCAAGCACCTCTATGACAATCTGAAAAGAAGAGATGGTGCATACACCAGTATCAGTAAGTTTCTGAATGCTTACCGTTTTCTAGTGAGGAAGAATATTTAGAATGTCTGATAAGCCATTGAGAACTGTTATTCTGGGCGATGATGAAACATGAATATGGCGATGAAAAAGGTCAAAAGGGAAGTGGTCCCTGAAAAATCTGTCTCGAAAAAGACGTCTCCTAAAAGGAATGTGCCGAAGGAAACGGCTGAAAAGGGAAAGGCAGAAGAGTCAAAAGATGACGATGAATACTTGTATAAAAACTTTGCGAAGTTTAAACCTCGTTTGGCCAGGAGAGCAGGTTATACCGATCAATACTTTCTGAATTCGGATCACAAGGACAGATTTGAGACTCTTAAAGAGAGAGGTATTATGCCTCACAGGGTTTTCGACCTTGACTATTTGGAGTCTGTAGGAATCCCACTGAAGATGCATCTGAAAAGTTGCAAACTGGATTATTTCGTAGAAAAGAAGGCTCCTATTTATCCTGATTTGGTTGCCTATTTCTACTCCACGCTGTCCTTCTTTAATGCAAACTCTTTGTATTACAAGATAGGTGATAAACTTTGCTATCTGAGGGATGATGAATTAGCTCACATAATGGGGGTCAAACGCAGAGAGTTTACTCCTATTAATGTCCAGCCGAAGGAGGCATTTGCTTATCTGACAGGGAAAGAAAATTTCTCCAGAGATTCCAAGGCACATATTGCCTATGATGATTTTCCTCTGAAGCACATCATGATGCACAAGATTGTGATCGAGTCTCTTCGACCCAAAGCATCATCAAAGACTGATATCTCAAGATTCGAGGCCAAGTTGATGTGGGTACTGTTGACAGGATACAAATTTAGTCTTGCACATGTAGTCATACTGCATATGTATAGAACTGTGCAAAAGACTAAAGGTCAACTGCCGTATGCAGCTCTTATTCATGACATCTTCAGATACCACAATCAATTTCTGCCTAAACCTTTTACAGAGAAAAAGGTTCCAGTAAAAACTGGTGGAGCTGAAATGCTTCAGAAGATGGGTTTCAGGCTGAAAAATGGCAAGTGGTACAACAAGTCACGAGTAGTACCAGTGGAAATTGAGCAGGATGAGAGATCAGCCAAGAGAAGGAAGATTATGGCGACAAGGGGGAAGGACAGACGATCCAGAGCATCTCATTATCAAGTAGTTCTGAATCTGATAATGAGGAAACACCCTCTCCATCACCAAAGAAGACAAAGAAGTTGACCCTTCAGAAGGAATCAGGGTCTACTGAGTTAAAAACAGAATCTTAGAAGGAGAAGGAGGATCCTAATGACAAGGTGGAGGACCTCCCTAAGATTCCTGAAGGACAACCTGAAGGACATTTTGAAGGACAACCTGAAGAAAGGGTTGATGAAGAGGAACTTGCAGCAGAAGAACCGTTAGTTGCTGAGGAACAAGTTCAGATGGAGGTTGAACAGGAGGAACCTCGTTCAGAAGTTACATTTGATGATGCTTTGGGTCCAAAAATCAGTCTATTCGTTTAGCTTTATGTCGCTTTCGGTGAATAGTCACCGGCGATAATTATCCTCAAGATATTTATTTGGTCAAAACCACTCTCTCTCCTTCATAATTACCATCTCTCTCTCTCTCTCTCTCTCTCTCTCTCTCTCTCTCTCTCTCTCTCTCTCTCTCTCTCTCTCTAAATTTTCAGTTTTCTCTCCCTGTCTCTATTGGCGCTAGAATTATACTGAAGATCCGACCATTGGATCATCGCGATTTTCAGATATGTCATAGTTCATTGTCTTGTGGTTCTATTCCACTTTGATCCGAGCTCATTTAGCCTTTCAAATATGCTTTTCCATTTCATTTGACAAACCTATTTTATGTTACCCAAATTTGACATATAACTCATGTTGATATATGTTAACCCTAGTGACCCTTAGAGCTCATTTGCATGTGAAAATACTGATTTTCAGCTCGAGAACCACCCCCATTCAGCCCTTGAACAGCCTTGGTTTCCTTGGGTTTTGCCGGATTCTGCCGCCATCGTCATGCTTCGTCGGTCGCCGCCGTACGCCATCACTTCCGTCACTTCCTCAGCTTCATGTAAGCCTTGATTAGGTAATTTAAACCTCTATACTTCACTCATGACGTTAGGCATGCCATGGATTAGCTCTAGGAACCGATTCAAGGTAAATGGGGTTAAGAAAAATTGCCGAAATTGGTGTATTTGTGTAAATCAATTCTTTGGCGAGGCTGTGGTATATTATTAAGGCTGATATGTTGCTGTCTTAGCTGAAATTATGCTGATGGTGGTGATTGATGTGGGTCTTGTGAGGTTCAGGCAATGAAAAATGCATTTTTGGGCAATTTTATACGAAAACGGGCCAAATAGTGCTCTATTTTACTGTTCACAAATCTCTGTGCACTGTTCACATACTGCCCAATTTAATTACTGTTTGAAAATGACAAGTTTGTGAGCCATGTATGGTTTGGATACCGAAATATACATTTTTGGAGCATTTTATGCAAAATTGGACCCAAACAATATTTTATATTACTATTTCAAATATTTGGGGCCCGTGTTTGTGTTTAAAATAATATTTGAGGATTATTCACTCATGCTTGGAATTAATTATTTGGTCACTTTGGGTCCTACGTGAGAAATTGGGCATTTTTAATAAAATTGGGCATGTGAAACAAATTGATTGGCTTGGTCATTTGGCTAAATATGAGGATTGAATGTTTAGACTCATATTTGAAATGTGGCCTAATGTACTTGGCCGATGATTCTGTCCAAATGAATTTAAAGGATTTTATTACCTGAAAAGCGAGTGCGACGATATTCGCATGTTTGATTGCATATCATTTGTGACTTGGCGAATATGTAGCCATGATGTCATCTAGCATAATACGTAGCCACTAGCGTAAAATGTAGCTATGGAGGAGGGCCTTGAGGTACCTATACGACACGGGGAATTGGAGAGATAAGTGTACCGACCTGAGGTGCTTATATGACATGGGTCGAGGCATAGTGCACCCTAATGCGTTTGACGCGGGGTAGCTGGAGTGATAAGGTGCCAACCTGAGGCATCCCATACGTGGGTTAAGGTACAGACTTGAATCATCTATGATGCGGGTCGGACCTGATACGCCTATATGACGCGGGTCAAATTGGCTTTCAAGCCGAGGCTCAAGATTAAGCATGCATGTATGGGTGATTGCTATGATTATCCTGGATTGGACATATTTGATTTAAATGTCTGATTATTTATATCGAGCCATTGATTGTCTGTTATTTGAAATCCTGAGATTGTGGTCCCGGATTGGACCTGGTTTGGTATTGTTTTTATGGTTTGCCATTTTATGGCGGATTCTTTTTATCATGAACTACCCTTGATATTTTCTAGCCTGTGGTTTTGAGTACCTGAGTTGGGACTTGAGAGTTTGGTCTGGGTTTGTTTGGCATCCTGAGGAGGGGATTAGGAATTAGCTTACTGAGATTTATTCTCATAGGTGATTCCTTACTTTCAAAACCCCAACCCCTGCAATGAATACAATACCGATAAGACAGGGGATCCCAAAGGAAATTGAGTCTGTGACTCAATCATTTTTGGGAGATGGAGGGATGTACATAAGATATAAGAGTACCGTATGGGTAGATATGGGAGGAAGGCAGTGGCAACTCCACATGTATATAGCTTGGATGTATAAACTAGGGTGACTGAAGTTTTGATTTGTGTATAGGTGACGTCATCCTATCGGTTGTATGTGAATATTGTGTATGAGATGTAATATAAAGCTTGGCTTGCTGTAAAGATTTAATTTGTCTCTCTATCTATCCCTTTTTGTATATGTGATTGAAGGAGCTCGTTTCCATTGATTAAGAAACTCTAACATCGTTTGGTTACGACGAGTTTCCTGGGCCGTCGTGATTGTCAACCATTCGACCATACAGGTATGACGGGGATGTCGCATGGCTCACGGGGTTCGGGGCGTGACAATATCTCCTTTTTCCTATCCTAGACATCTACCAAACACAGGATATGATAAAACATATCATATCCTGATTTTTATCTTGATAACCAAATGCAGCTATAGGGTTGCCGATTTTCGTCTTGTATTACTCTTGCAGTAAGTTGAAATCAAGTTTAGCTCAGGAGAGCAAGACTTCATTACGCGAAGGCTCCTCTTAGTAGAGTGGAATCTAATGCCTCGCCTCTAGCCTTGGCATTCCCTTGTGGATTGGTTGGTTTAGGGCATAACCCAATTGTTTTTGGAGTTAGGACTTTCTTTTCCATTATCAATTGACTCAAGGTGAGTTATAGTAATAGCAAGTGCATCATTCAAAATATCATTGCCATGAGACCTTAGATGGCAAGCTTCAAATAGACTTATAAGTGCACCGTTGTAATGAGTGATTCACTGAAATTTCCTTTGATGTCCTTAAACTTGTTAAAGATTTCTGCATGGCCAATGGAAAAGTATGAGTAGATGTTATCATGAGATACTATGAAAACTTCATGCTCAGTATCTAGATCAATTAGAAATGATTGGAAGTATGATGTACTAAACCAAGGAATTAGAAGAAAGAACTACTCACCTTTTAAAGCAAGAACATTTGAACAACTTAGGATATGAAAATCTTATAGGCAAAGTTAACTAATAAAACAATCAAAACTAGAGTGAATTAAATATGTTAGTGATGTTTTGGAAATAGTTCAGACAAGTAAACGTATGGGGGAAATACTTAACAATGTTTATCGTAATCAAAAAATTAATAACGCGAAGATGGCGATAAGAAAAACTTCAGTAACAATAATGAAGCTAATATTTGTGTGTGAACCTTTACAAATATAGATTACAAAGCAAATAAACTTGCTAGATATTGTAAACTCGAAAAGAATTGTAAAAGAGGTGATGCACAACCAACCGAATCTCCTTAAGGCAATTGGCTCCTACAAACAGTACTAAATAGCTTCACGAACTATGCCTTTCAAGATACAACACATTGAACCTATTTATATGAGCACTATGCAAATAGGACTTTGTTGGATACCTCTCGAAACCGGTACACTTAGGAACAATTGAAGTGAAAAGATGAGAGGTATTTCTTCTTCAAATCTTGTTTGAATATTTTTGAATGAAGAATAGATCAACTCAATTTATAGAGTTTGAAAATTCATGTACTCGAGAAATATATCAATTAAATAAGTTCATGAATTCAAAAGATACATGAATTCAACATATACATGAATTTAGGAGATACATGAGTCAAAGAGACGTATCTCATTTTGCTCACTGTCGTTCATCCATTAACCCATTAATTACAACAATCCCGTACATTAATGGATCAACAAAACATTTTGACTTGATGAAATTTAAAAGTGTCTATGGAAGTAAACGGCATCAAAATAGGTAGCTTTCACTTAGAACCTTCTTTAGTGAAAGTCTCTTGGACATACCTAACTAGCTGGTAGACTAGACATTAAACCGCCAATTATTGGTGTAAGCCCAAACAATAGACTTCACATAGAGTATCTCTGAATTAGACTGGTTCTTAGTTGCGTGCATTCTTTTAGCCCTGAATCTCTCAAGAATCATGCATGCTTTAGAAAATCTAGCCTTTAAAGATTTTCATAGAGTCGGCTAGCTCCACACAAATCCTGTTAAAAGTATCCTACCATACCTTGCTAGAATGTTGAAATCCAAGTTATAAGAATCATTAAATGCATAGCATAGCCTTAAAACATTATAGGAAGCATTATTGCATCATAGGAATGTGAAAAAATGCTCACACTAGAGTTTTCGAAATTTACGTTGATCTATTGAATCTAGTTCATGGGCTCTCCAATTGCATAGGTTAGGTTTCCACCTCGAAATCTTTTTATCCCATTAACTTTTTTAACCCCATTCCCTCGGATGCGTAGTTAACCTACTCTCTTGATAAGCCTTTTGTTAGCAGATCTGTAATGTTTTCTTTTGACTTCACAAAGAGTCCAAACAAGTTATTCCATGCGAGAGCAACCTTACGGTGTTGTGTCTACAACATGTGTCTAGACTTATTGTTATATATCACATTATGTGCCCTTGCAGTCGCTACTTCATTGTTATAGTGAATGCATACTGAAGGCACAAGTTTTGGCCACAACAAAATACCCTCTAAAAAATGTCGAAGTCACTTTGCTTCTTCATAGCTTTATCCAAAGCAATTAACGATGATTACATCGTGGAGTGCATTATTAAAGTTTACTTTGTAGATTTCCATGACATTACGGCACCCCCTGGCATGAACACATATACACTAATCAATTTCAATTCATCATATTCGAAAATCCAGTTGGCATCACCGTAGCCTTTCAAAACAGTTGGATATTTAGCATATTATAGAACATAGGTTTTGATACTTTCAGATATCCTAATACTCTCAACATAGTATTCTAATGCTCCTCACCATGATTACTTATATATTACCTCAATTTTCCTACTAAGTAGGAAATATCCGATCTAGTGCAATTCATGATATACATGAAGCTATCGATTACTTGAGATTATTCTAAATGCTTGATACTGTTTTTGGTATTCTTTCTTAAAGTTAGATGTGGTAAAAAGAATTATTCGCAGCTTTAAAATTGAATCCTTTAGACCTCTCAATTACCCTTTTAATGTTATGTAGTTGTGTTAAACCTAGGCCATGAGAATTCCTTAGAATTTTGATGTTGAGAAATAACATCTACAACACCTAAGTCTTTCATTTCAAAGTTCTTCTTAAAAACATTCTTGGTGATTTCGATAATTTCAGCATTATTTTTAACAATCAGCAAGTCATCAACATATAAATAAGTAAGTACAAATTCGACGGATGTCGATTTAGTGTACACACATTTCTCACACTCATTGATTCTTTACCCATTTTAGATCATCACACAATCAACTTCTCATGCCATTGTTTAGGAGATTGTTTATGTCCATACAATGATTTGGGAAGTCTACTTTATTGTCCATTGACCTTAAATCCTTTAGGTTGTTCCATATAAATCTCATCATCGAAATCACCATTCAAGAATGCAGTTTTTACATCCATCTAATATACCTTCAAATTGTATAGCAAATCTATAGTAATCAACATCCTCACCGATGTTATTCTTGTTACAGGTGAATAAGTATTAAAGTAATCTAGACCCTCTTTTTGTCTAAATCCTTCAGTAACAAACCGTGCTTTGTACTTATCAACGAAACCATCAACTTCACGCTTATTCTTGAATATCAATTTGCATCCAAATGGTTTATTTCTAGATGAAAGATCAATTAATTCTCATGCATGGTTACTTAGGATAGAATCAACAACATGGTCAATAGCTTCTTTCCAGAAAGCAACATCTGGAGATCATCGCCTCTTTGAACGTTTGAGGCTTACCTCCTAACATGTGAGCCAAAAGTTAGGTCCAAAGAATTTTGAAATATGTGACCTCTTTGCTCCTTTGGAGTTCGGCGTCTTCGGCCTCAACTTCATCATTCTTAGATTATGAATTTTTGAACCACTTATGAGAAGGTTCACCCTGATTTCTTTTCGCAAGATATATTTACTCAATAAATTCAACATCCATTGATTCTAGGATAGTATTGGCATGGATTTCTCCATTTTTCATATTTTTCAACCAAAAATATGTATGTGTGCTATTTTGAGCATAACCAATGAATATGCAATCCATCATTTTAGGTCCCAACTGAGTTTATTTAGGAAGAAGAGTTACCACCTTGGCTAAGCACCCCTACACTTTCAAAAAATTATAGGATGGTAGTCTCCCATTTCATAACTCATATGGATTCTTACTTGTATTCATGTGGGGTGTTTTGTTATTTGCAGTTAGAACTGCCTCTCCCCACAAGTGCTGAGGTAAATAAGAACTTAAGAGAATAGTGTTAGCTATCTCGTTTAGAATTATACTCTTATGTTTAGCAATTCCATTTTGCTGTGGAGTGTAAGATGCAATTGTTTGGAGGATTATTCCAAATTAGCACACAATTCTTTTAAATTGAAAGAGCTTTCTTCTCTTCTTTTTCAGGCCTAAGCACTATGATTTGTCTATCAAGTTGGTTCTCAGCTCATTTTTATACTAGATATACACACTTATAACCTCATCTTTGCTAGTTCATAGATAAATATAGCAAAATCGAGTATAATCATCCACAAAAATAATGAAGCACTTCTTCCACCTCTACTTTTTATAAACTTTAAATTATATATATCACTATGGATTAATTGTAGAGGTTCACTCATTCCTTCAACTGAATTGAAAGATTTCTTAGCGAACATTGCCTCAATACAAGTCTCACACTTATAATGGGCATCCAACTCAAACTTTAGAATTAGCCCAAGTTTGCTATCTCTTCACTGTGCCATAGTTTACATGTCTTAATCTACCATGCTATAAATAAGGAGACACAACAGTATAAACTGAAGACTTCTCTTTATTAATAGTCTTTGGGTACAATAATTTGAGTTTACATCAATAACAGTCACATTGGCCTTGAACATGTCACTACTCAAGTACCTTTTCCTCAAATACATTCCCAATTTAGAAAGTACGAACTTGTTGGATTCAATTACAATTTTGAAGCCCTCCTTTGCAAGTATGGGCTAGAAATGAGATACTTTTAAATCTCTATTACGTGCAGAACATTTAACCGGGCAATCTCCTTGCTAGAGGTGAACTTCAGTATGGGCTTTCCTCTCTCGGCAATTTTTGCTGATGTTGGGTCAACCATATAAAGCATCTCCTCTTCCTTAGTGTTCTTGTAAGACAAGAGCAGGTGTTTTCCACACAAAAGTGATTGTTGCACCTGCGTGCAAACACAATCAATATTGTTTGGTACCAAGGATACCTCAAACACTAACAATCAGTCTCTTATCATCTTCTTGCTCTGTCAAATTCAACTACTTGGCTGCACCACCACCCTTACCTTTGTTAGGGCAATTCTTGCAATCCTTAACCCTAGAGGCAAGCTTGTTGCAAACAAAACACATCCGTTGAAATTTCTAGAATTCTTCTTGCTGCTTGCCTTTTTCTTGAAAAGACTACTTCATTTTTCCCATTTGCTTGGAATTAGAAGCCCTCACAAAGTTAGCCCTTGGTTCAATAAGAGGATTTGTATTCCTCATGTTATCCTCCTTGATTCTAAAGTGTAGAATGAGATCTTCAAGGTTCATCTCTTTTCATTTGTGCTTCAAAGAATTTTTGAAGTCTGACCAGCCTGAAGGAGCTTCTCAATAATAGCTACCACTTGGAATCATTGAGTGACATTCCCTCGGCATAGATGTTGTTCAGAATTATTTCCAATTCCGGAACTTAACTCATGGCAGATTTAGAATCCACCATCTTGAAGTCTAGCAATTTGGCAACCACGAATTTATTGGTGCCAACGTCCATTGTATTTATTTTCTAAGAACTCCCTTGACTATCAGTTCCAATGATAAAATAAACACTATATAGGGAATTTGCCAAACAATTAAGGATATAATTCCAACATAAGAAGTCCACATGCTTCCAGGCCTCCAACGCCCTCAGTGTCATGACATCTTGCTCATTGGAATAATTATCAAGCACACCTCTAATAAGAACTTGACCATATTCGGTGTGGTAGATAAAAGAACATTTTTTGCTGCCATTGCTTAAACCCTACACTGATGAATTTTTCCTATTTCTCATTCAGTGTATGAGATGGTACCATTAGAAAGGTAAAGCTTGTTGATGTATACCCCATACCACCAAAGATGATATTAGCCCAAAGGCTCGCAGCATTTGCTATCACCAAACCACGCTTCGAGATGTAAACCACTCCATCGGCAACGTTGAATTAACCAAAGGGACGTCTCTTGAAATGTGCTAGACATTATTGAGTACTTGATTGTTATCTATTAGATTTTCAGCGGTT
>JAGVVM010019025.1:0-14150 GCA_019149425.1 Psidium friedrichsthalianum | reverse complement strand
GGAAATACTTAACAATGTTTATCGTAATCAAAAAATTAATAACGCGAAGATGGCGATAAGAAAAACTTCAATAACAATAATGAAGCTAATATTTGTGTGTGAACCTTTACAAATATAGATTACAAAGCAAATAAACTTGCTAGATATTGTAAACTCGAAAAGAATTGTAAAAGAGGTGATGCACAACCAACCGAATCTCCTTAAGGCAATTGGCTCCTACAAACAGTACTAAATAGCTTCACGAACTATGCCTTTCAAGATACAACACATTGAACCTATTTATATGAGCACTATGCAAATAGGACTTTGTTGGATACCTCTCGAAACCGGTACACTTAGGAACAATTGAAGTGAAAAGATGAGAGGTATTTCTTCTTCAAATCTTGTTTGAATATTTTTGAATGAAGAATAGATCAACTCAATTTATAGAGTTTGAAAATTCATGTACTCGAGAAATATATCAATTAAATAAGTTCATGAATTCAAAAGATAAATGAATTCAACATATACATGAATTTAGGAGATACATGAGTCAAAGAGACGTATCTCATTTTGCTCACTGTCGTTCATCCATTAACCCATTAATTACAACAATCCCGTACATTAATGGATCAACAAAACATTTTGACTTGATGAAATTTAAAAGTGTCTATGGAAGTAAACGGCATCAAAATAGGTAGCTTTCACTTAGAACCTTCTTTAGTGAAAGTCTCTTGGACATACCTAACTAGCTGGTAGACTAGACATTAAACCGCCATTATTGGTGTAAGCCCAAACAATAGACTTCACATAGAGTATCTCTGAATTAGACTGGTTCTTAGTTGCGTGCATTCTTTTAGCCCTGAATCTCTCAAGAATCATGCATGCTTTAGAAAATCTAGCCTTTAAAGATTTTCATAGAGTCGGCTAGCTCCACACAAATCCTGTTAAAAGTATCCTACCATACCTTGCTAGAATGTTGAAATCCAAGTTATAAGAATCATTAAATGCATAGCATAGCCTTAAAACATTATAGGAAGCATTATTGCATCATAGGAATGTGAAAAAATGCTCACACTAGAGTTTTCGAAATTTACGTTGATCTATTGAATCTAGTTCATGGGCTCTCCAATTGCATAGGTTAGGTTTCCACCTCGAAATCTTTTATCCCATTAACTTTTTTAACCCCATTCCCTCGGATGCATAGTTAACCTGCTCTCTTGATAAGCCTTTTGTTAGCAGATCTGTAATGTTTTCTTTTGACTTCACAAAGAGTCCAAACAAGTTATTCCATGCGAGAGCAACCTTACGGTGTTGTGTCTACAACATGTGTCTAGACTTATTGTTATATATCACATTATGTGCCCTTGCAGTCGCTACTTCATTGTTATAGTGAATGCATACTGAAGGCACAAGTTTTGGCCACAACAAAATACCCTCTAAAAACTGTCGAAGTCACTTTGCTTCTTCATAGCTTTATCCAAAGCAATTAACGATGATTACATCGTGGAGTGCATTATTAAAGTTTACTTTGTAGATTTCCATGACATTACGGCACCCCCTGGCATGAACACATATACACTAATCAATTTCAATTCATCATATTCGAAAATCCAGTTGGCATCACCGTAGCCTTCCAAAACAGTTGGATATTTAGCATATTATAGAACATAGGTTTTGATACTTTCAGATATCCTAATACTCTCAACATAGTATTCTAATGCTCCTCACCATGATTACTTATATATTACCTCAATTTTCCTACTAAGTAGGAAATATCCGATCTAGTGCAATTCATGATATACATGAAGCTATCGATTACTTGAGATTATTCTAAATGCTTGATACTGTTTTTGGTATTCTTTCTTAAAGTTAGATGTGGTAAAAAGAATTATTCGCAGCTTTAAAATTGAATCCTTTAGACCTCTCAATTACCCTTTTAATGTTATGTAGTTGTGTTAAACCTAGGCCATGAGAATTCCTTAGAATTTTGATGTTGAGAAATAACATCTACAACACCTAAGTCTTTCATTTCAAAGTTCTTCTTAAAAACATTCTTGGTGATTTCGATAATTTCAGCATTATTTTTAACAATCAGCAAGTCATCAACATATAAATAAGTAAGTACAAATTCGACGGATGTCGATTTAGTGTACACACATTTCTCACACTCATTGATTCTTTACCCATTTTAGATCATCACACAATCAACTTCTCATGCCATTGTTTAGGAGATTGTTTATGTCCATACAATGATTTGGGAAGTCTACTTTATTGTCCATTGACCTTAAATCCTTTAGGTTGTTCCATATAAATCTCATCATCGAAATCACCATTCAAGAATGCAGTTTTTACATCCATCTAATATACCTTCAAATTGTATAGCAAATCTATAGTAATCAACATCCTCACCGATGTTATTCTTGTTACAGGTGAATAAGTATTAAAGTAATCTAGACCCTCTTTTTGTCTAAATCCTTCAGTAACAAACCGTGCTTTGTACTTATCAACGAAACCATCAACTTCACGCTTATTCTTGAATATCAATTTGCATCCAAATGGTTTATTTCTAGATGAAAGATCAATTAATTCTCATGCATGGTTACTTAGGATAGAATCAACAACATGGTCAATAGCTTCTTTCCAGAAAGCAACATCTGGAGATCATCGCCTCTTTGAACGTTTGAGGCTTACCTCCTAACATGTGAGCCAAAAGTTAGGTCCAAAGAATTTTGAAATATGTGACCTCTTTGCTCCTTTGGAGTTCGGCGTCTTCGGCCTCAACTTCATCATTCTTAGATTATGAATTTTTGAACCACTTATGAGAAGGTTCACCCTGATTTCTTTTCGCAAGATATATTTACTCAATAAATTCAACATCCATTGATTCTAGGATAGTATTGGCATGGATTTCTCCATTTTTCATATTTTTCAACCAAAAATATGTATGTGTTGCTATTTTGAGCATAACCAATGAATATGCAATCCATCATTTTAGGTCCCAACTGAGTTTATTTAGGAGAAGAGTTACCACCTTGGCTAAGCACCCCTACACTTTCAAAAAATTATAGGATGGTAGTCTCCCATTTCATAACTCATATGGATTCTTACTTGTATTCATGTGGGGTGTTTGTTATTTGCAGTTAGAACTGCCTCTCCCACAAGTGCTGAGGTAAATAAGAACTTAAGAGAATAGTGTTAGCTATCTCGTTTAGAATTATACTCTTATGTTTAGCAATTCCATTTTGCTGTGGAGTGTAAGATGCAATTGTTTGGAGGATTATTCCCAAATTAGCACACAATTCTTTTAAATTGAAAGAGCTTTCTTCTCTTCTTTTTTCAGGCCTAAGCACTATGATTTGTCTATCAAGTTGGTTCTCAGCCTCATTTTTATACTAGATATACACACTTATAACCTCATCTTTGCTAGTTCATAGATAAATATAGCAAAATCGAGTATAATCATCCACAAAAATAATGAAGCACTTCTTCCACCTCTACTTTTATAAACTTTAAATTATATATATCACTATGGATTAATTGTAGAGGTTCACTCATTCCTTCAACTGAATTGAAAGATTTCTTAGCGAACATTGCCTCAATACAAGTCTCACACTTATAATGGGCATCCAACTCAAACTTTAGAATTAGCCCAAGTTTGCTATCTCTTCACTGACCATAGTTTACATGTCTTAATCTACCATGCTATAAATAAGGAGACACAACAGTATAAACTGAAGACTTCTCTTATTAATAGTCTTTGGGTACAATAATTTTGAGTTTACATCAATAACAGTCACATTGGCCTTGAACATGTCACTACTCAAGTACCTTTTCCTCAAATACATTCCCAATTTAGAAAAGTACGAACTTGTTGGATTCAATTACAATTTTGAAGCCCTCCTTTGCAAGTATGGGCTAGAAATGAGATACTTTTAAATCTCTATTACGTGCAGAACATTTAACGGGCAATCTCCTTGCTAGAGGTGAACTTCAGTATGGGCTTTCCTCTCTCGGCAATTTTTGCTGATGTTGGGTCAACCATATAAAGCATCTCCTCTTCCTTAGTGTTCTTGTAAGACAAGAGCAGGTGTTTTCCACACAAAAGTGATTGTTGCACCTGCGTGCAAACACCAATCAATATTGTTTGGTACCAAGGATACCTCAAACACTAACAATCAGTCTCTTATCATCTTCTTGCTCTGTCAAATTCAACTACTTGGCTGCACCACCACCCTTACCTTTGTTAGGGCAATTCTTGCAATCCTTAACCCTAGAGGCAAGCTTGTTGCAAACAAAACACATCCGTTGAAATTTCTAGAATTCTTCTTGCTGCTTGCCTTTTTCTTGAAAAGACTACTTCATTTTTCCCATTTGCTTGGAATTAGAAGCCCTCACAAAGTTAGCCCTTGGTCAATAAGAGGATTTGTATTCCTCATGTTATCCTCCTTGATTCTAAAGTGTAGAATGAGATCTTCAAGGTTCATCTCTTTTCATTTGTGCTTCAAAGAATTTTTGAAGTCTGACCAGCCTGAAGGTAGCTTCTCAATAATAGCTACCACTTGGAATCATTGAGTGACATTCCCTCGGCATAGATGTTGTTCAGAATTATTTCCAATTCCGGAACTTAACTCAGGGCAGATTTAGAATCCACCATCTTGAAGTCTAGCAATTTGGCAACCACGAATTTATTGGTGCCAACGTCCATTGTATTTATTTTCTAAGAACTCCCTTGACTATCAGTTCCAATGATAAAATAAACACTATATAGGGAATTTGCCAAACAATTAAGGATATAATTCCAAATAAGAAGTCCACATGCTTCCAGGCCTCCAACGCCCTCAGTGTCATGACATCTTGCTCATTTGGAATAATTATCAAGCACACCTCTAATAAGAACTTGACCATATTCGGTGTGGTAGATAAAAGAACATTTTTTGCTGCCATTGCTTAAACCCTACACTGATGAATTTTTCCTATTTCTCATTCAGTGTATGAGATGGTACCATTAAGAAAGGTAAAGCTTGTTGATGTATACCCATACCACCAAAGATGATATTAGCCCAAAGGCTCGCAGCATTTGCTATCACCAAACCACGCTTCGAGATGTAAACCACTCCATCGGCAACGGTGAATTAACCAAAGGGACGTCTCTTGAAATGTGCTAGACATTATTGAGTACTTGATTGTTATCTATTAGATTTTCAGCGGTCCCGGGCACTCGTCACATACATGAAAACATGTCATATACGCAGCGAAAGAAAATAAATTCAAACATCACCCTAGATTGTCTTAGAGATCCTCATATACTTGAATTGAAAATCAAACTTTCTAAAGCGAGTTTAAAAACATACCTGAACAACATAGGTTGGATGCGGCTCTGCTCTTTATTCTCGAGCCCAAGAGGTGTCGAGCCTCTAGTCAGACACGCCCGACACCCGTTCAACTTTGAAGACGGACACTCGGAGAAACGGCCCTCGAATTATGCTAATAATCCTCGCAGCGTCTCGATCCGAGTCCTTCGTTTTCAACCAATGGAAATACAAATTTTGTGTATCTGAATTGATCGATTCTAAGCTCACTTTCTCACGAAATTTGGCACGTGTGGATATGACTCTCCCAAGTTTCTAACCCTTATAACTTGAGCCTCTCACCTCAATTTATAGAGGGTTAGGGAGAGAGAGAAAATGAGGGGGAGGTGCGGAATAAACTGCCCCTCAAAATCGCTTCACGTGGCAGCCAATAGGAGGCCGCCACATGGGCTGCCAACTGGCCAACGTGGCTAGCTGGACACTGGTCAAAGGTGGTCAAAATGCCTTTGACCAACCACGTGGGCCCTACCCAAAGGGCGGTGGTCAAAGGCGGCAATATTTGCCACCTTTGACCAGCCTGTTGGCCAGTCTTGGGCACTCATTCGGGCGGTCCAAACGCGTTGTTTTTGGTAGAGATCCTCATCCACGGGCTCTAGACATTCTAAGCTTCAATTTCCTTGAGTTTTGTGATCAAATCACGTCGTTTGATGTGCTAAACGTCTCTATCAAACGGATAGAAAATCCTATCTTACTTTTGACTTTCTAGAGGATAACCTTTCTTATCCTTTCTTTTGGATACCATGATGCAAGTATGATATAACAATATACACATCATCCACGAATCATCATGATGTCATGCCTATGTCATCTATTTCATCCTTTAGTGAGTTTGGAAGAAGGAAACGAATCCAATCTGTTTTAACTCCTTTTGACTATCCAAATAGTTCTACCGCATTCTCACGATCCCGTCTTCGTTATGGATGTCGTCAGATATCGACTAAGGCGTGTGACAACCCTAAGTTCACCCCGAACTAGCAGTGAGATTTCTAAAGAAATTATCGTCCAAAATCAACTTAGATCCTACAAACCATGAATGACGTCTAGCAACATATCATGGTTACCCAGTTAAAATGAAGTATGAGGACAAAGTGAACCTGTTGGCCTTGGTTCGGTGTTATTCAATCTTTCTGTCTTACCATGTCACGATCAAATGAGGGCCACGATCAAATGAGGGCATGGATATTTGAGTCAAACCCACAGATTCAATCACATGCACAAATCTATCTAACGTGCATTCGATGAGACTCCTCTCGACTTCTGCCTTAGCCAAGAACTTTCTAATGGACCGGTCATGAATAGATCGCATAGGACATCAACCACATCTAATGAGGAGACAAATCCCAAAAATCCAATGTTACCCACGCTTGTGACTTCGTATATTGAGGACTATGACCATCATGCACAGAGGCAGATCAATGATCGGCCAATATCGTACCTGTGAACCACAGTCATCCAATATAAAAGCCAACATCATGGCTCAAGTTTGAAGACCACTAACACACCAAAGCCAAGAGCGATTGAGACATTGACCAAGCACGAAGCCTCCGTGTTAGTCAATCGCTCTTTCGTCACGTTCATTGGATTCGATCGAACTCGTTTCGATACGAACACCTGTGTTCCAGCTTAGACGTCTAACGTATGATGACTTGTGACTCGTCATCCCTATTGGGCATCCAATGCTTAATAGCGAGGCTGCAAACACACTGGTCTCAATCGGCTCGTGGACGCCCAATCCACGATCCTTTGACCAGAAATCAATTTGAAGATCAGAGACCACTGATAACCCGTCACACATATTCTTGACGCCTCAAGAATGGTTTTCAATTTCAACTGATCTAATGGACTTTATTCATCTAAAATAAATGGACAAGATGAATAAACAAGTGTCTTGCCATTTATATAATATCGATAGTACAATATTTATTCATACATGTAATCATCACATGATTGCTTTAGGACATACTCCTAACATAACATGCATTTTAAATTAGGATCAACAATTTTTCATAAAAGATTTTGTGTTAATAATGTTCTAGAAGTAAAAAATTTTTTAAACCGTTACCAAACGAATTTCTATTCCATATGCAAAAATTTTATTATGCCATCAAACACTTTTCTCTGATAGAAATTAACTTTTAAAATAAAAGTAGAAAAATCAATTTCTGATCAAAAGATAATTTCTGAAACAAAAATGTTGCAATGCGTACCCCGTGACATATGACTTCTACTCCTAGAAACTGGAAAAAGGACACTCCAATTTTGATAAATGCCCAAACATACGCATGGAAGCAAAAATAATGGCAGTCGTGGCATTTGCCACTCCTGGCTCTTATTAGGAGTATGTCCTAAAGACAACCATGTAAGTGTTACATGGAGGGCATAAGTTGAGCTTTCAACATGACATTTAGTCGATTGGCAAAACATGTTCATTCATCTTATCTCATTACTCAGATGAATGAAGTCCATAAGATTAGGTGTGACTGAAACCTATTCTCGAGACGTCGAGAATATATGTGACAGGTCTTCAGTCAAAACACGATCTTTAAATGGTTCATGGTCGATGGTTCAATGAATAGTCATTATTGAACCCCTTGAGACTGGTACGTTTCTAGGAACTTCGCTGTTGAGTATCAGATACTCAATAGGGATGACCAGTCACAAGTCATTAGACATTAGATGCCCAAGTTGAAAACGCAGGTGCTCGTCAAGGACGAGTTCACTGAACGTGACACAAAGTGAACGATTAGCAAGCATGGAAAGCTTCGCGCTGGGTCAACGTCTAATCGTCCAGGCTTTGGTGTGTAAGTGATCCTTGAACCTGAGGCACAGTGCTGACTGTGTGTTGGGTGGCTATGGTTCACGAGTGCGCATGTTAGCAGGTCATCGATTTGCCTCTATACTTGATGGTCATAGTCATTCGCATACGAAGTCACAGGTGTGCGCAATATGGGATCTGTCTCCTTGCTACGCGAAGCGAGGTTGTTGTCCTATGCGATCTACTCGTGACGGTACATTGGAAAATCCTCGGTCGGGGTAAGGCGAGATTGTCTCGTGAATGCACGTCAGATAAATTGAGGCATGTGATTGAATTTGTAGGCTTAACAATTCCATGGCCTTCGTTCGATTGGGACAAGATTGAGACAGAAGGATTGAATTACACTGTAAGCCAAAGCGAACAGGTTCATTCATGTTCTCGTAACATTCACACTGTCTGGGTAGCCATGATATATTGCTAGACGTCACTTATGGCTTGTGAGACCTAGAGACTGAACGGGACAGTCAGTTCTCTTGGCGATACTCACTTGATGGTATAAATCTCACTGCCAGCTCTGTGGTGAACCTAGGGATGTCACACACCATAACCGATGCGTGGCGACATTACATATGGAAGACGATATTGCAAAGGCGTTTGCAATTGGCTATTGAGATAGTCAAATAGAAATTAGTTCAAATTAGATTTAATTCTAATTTCTAATCACGAACGGATAAGTCGCTGATGCAAGCACTGATGCAAGCATTGCGCAAGCGCTGATGCAAGAATTGCGCAAGCGCTAATGTCATATGGATGACTATGTAATGCAAGCGCTGCATAAGCGCTACGCAAGCACTGAGGCTAGCGCTGCGCAAGCACGATGTCATATTGATGTGATATCTGCACGAATCACGAGATGATAAGGATAGGATTTCTTATCCATTAGAAAGTCTAAAGGATAAGAAATCTAAAGGATAAGAAATCTCAATCAAAATAAATTATTATAGAAAGTCCTAATGGATAAGATTTGTTATCTGATAAGATGGCACAAAAAACAAGGAAAAATAAAGCGATGCGATCGCAACTCGAGAAGGACATCAACGTGGGAATAGCAAGGTGGTGCGTGCGATGCGATGCGGTCTACAGGCCGGCGTCACCCTTGCAAAATGGGCCGATTGGACCGACCCACCGATCGGGGTCAAAAGGCGGACTAAACCGCCGTGACCAAGTCAAGGAGGTGGAAGAGGGGTTGGTAAATTACCGCCCCTCCCCCTCGCCAACCCCTATAAATAGGGATTGGGCGTTACGGTTTAAGAACCTTTTGAAATCTCTCCATTTCACCCTTCCTCGAGAGAATTTCGTATCATTCTCGTGATGAATTCTAAGGAGCTTCGAACTCTCATTTCACCAAGAACGATCAGAGGGTCGTGAGGTAGTTCGTGATGAAGAAAACGAGCTCCGTTTCGTCGTTTCTCAACGGTCGCTAGCACGATCGATGAACGGACGATTGTGAACTTTGTCTTCCGTCGCCACGCGTTCAGTGGTGTGTCTGATTAGAGGTTCGGCATTTGACGGACTCCGAGAACATGAGAACGAGCCCATCCAAGTTTTGGCTCTCAAGGTAAGCCTGAAACCCTCTTGATGTGTGATTTAGATTTTCGATTAAAACGTGCAAGATACCCTAAGACGATCGAGGCGCGCAGAATCGCATGCTTCCGTTTTTTTTAATCTATATTTGAATGAAATTGATTATCATTTTTTCGCGCGCTGCCCGAGAGGGAACACAAGATTCCCAGCAGCTCTTGCGTCTTCTCTCGCCATAAGAAAAAGAGAGATATGACTTCTACAAAAGAAATTGTTGTGTCTTTTTGTAGCTCAAAAGGAATCATGGAACCCACAGTTCTTCAACATAAGCAAAGTTTTGGAATCATCAATAAATCTTAGTAAGGAGCATGTGTTTATCAGGCATTACATGTTGGCCT
Organism: Psidium friedrichsthalianum; assembly: GCA_019149425.1. NCBI lineage: Eukaryota > Viridiplantae > Streptophyta > Magnoliopsida > Myrtales > Myrtaceae > Psidium > Psidium friedrichsthalianum. The sequence goes on along the minus strand of JAGVVM010019025.1, from coordinate 4,065 downwards.
CCTAGTCAAGATAACCATGAGCATCGTATTCACAACTAGCACAGTGCAAACTTATGGCTGAAACCAGGTATATCCACCAAAGTCAGTCTCGGAGAGTTCCTTTTAACCCCTGATATTAAAGTGGATGAATATTAGCAGCAACAGTTTATGCTCCAATATAAATTCTCAGTTAAGTACAGTCATTGCATGAGCCTCCTGATCCAAAGACAGTTTGCACAGAAATTACATGAGGTGATAACTTTATTTTGGAATGGCGAAGTTATGCTGCTGAAGCTAAGCTCCAGAGTTTTTTCTAGTATAGTGATTGGGGGCCCATGGAACGCCTAAAAGAATTCCACGAGGCATCAGCAACCGGCAATGATGTTGGGAACCCACAAGTTGGTGGTCTACAGGGCCTCGGCAGTCGGCAGTAATATGACAACAAACTAGTGAAGCTATCACTATGTCGATTGTCAAGACTATCCATATGTATAATCATTCTACAAGCACATTACACAGCCGCCTCCTACTTCTCTGCTTATCTACATCAAATTGCTGCATGGAAAAAAGAGTAAAGATGGTTAACATGTAAGGCAATCATGATATGATTCCTATTCCCTCTTATCACCAGCAATAGAATGCAAATATAACTGACATTTTCTGTTCCAAAATTCTCTCCTGAAATTAATGCTGTTGTCCCTCTATTTGGTTGCTATCCAATCAATAATCATAGACTTGCCATTGTCAAATTATCTTCCATTTACTCACGTGAAAGAGAAAAGGTGCTTGTTTCTAAGAAACAACATTGACACTTGGTAAAAACATCAGTTTCTTTTACAACTAGAAAATATGCAGTTAGAGAGACTTCACCTGTTGGCACAGAAAATGAGGAACCCTGATTCTCTTGAACCATCAGCCAGTCGTTTATAGGGCACATGGCATTCCACAGGAAAAGAATCATTGTTGACCTATAAGTACATGCCGTACAAATGTTAAGTGTTTCAGATCAAGCAAATCATTTAATATGCAAAGAAATGTGAAGTTAATCCGAGAAGGGAAGAGAAAAGGGGAAAAAAGAGCAAGGCATAACTCCTCAATATACGATTCTCAAGACAATCTCAACAAGAAAGTGCGACAGACTATGCCAGATCAAATTTAGCACAATAGAATATCATATCAAGTTTCAGCAAGGTTAACATTGTCAGTGAGGAAGGTTTTTTTCACCAGATTCAAGTTTTAAAGCTCTTCAATATCAAAGCTCATATAGGTTAGAGAAGAAATATCAACAAGTAGCACAGATTGATGTTAATGCTATATTCTGATTAAATTCGGACCATACCTGGTTTTGAATAACCTCTATTAACAATTCTTGACAACCCGATGCATATACATTCTCTAAACTGGGGCATTGAATTAGCAATCGATCTGAATATGCACAAAAAATTAAAGTTAGATTAGGAAGCAAATCAGGGAAGTATGCAAGATGCATCAATGTCCCATTAATTATGCGTAAGCACCCTATCAAGACCAATACATTGTTTAAACATACCAGGGAGCAGATTTTTACAGGCGTTGAGATTCAGGTCATTCAACTCTGGGCAATTCAAATACAGCGCCTGCATTTCAATCAACAAAATAAGAACCAAGAAACCCATGGTAACAGAATGCAATATGCATATCTTGGATCTGAGAGTCTCACATCTAAGCCACTACAACCCCACAAGCTAAGTTTTTTCAATTTGCTGTGCTTAATAATAAGCTTCTGGTGTATGAGGTGAAGATTGCCGTTGGGCCGTTTCTCCATCGCATGGTTGATGGCTTCATCAGAGATGAGGCCTTCGTCATTAGCATCACATACGCTCATTCCACAGTCCATGAGTTCTAGAAGAGGCAGCTGAGCTGTGGCAAACTGAATTCCACCTGAAATGTAGAAGCAGTTAGTGAACCAAAATGAAAAGCAAGAAATGATTTGAAGAGATTCATTTCAGCATCACAAAAAATTGACCTAGAGTGCTAGCTGAAAGTAAATGCCATTTATTCACAGAGTAGTCCAGGAAGTTACTTGAAGAGATGTTAGGACAAAGGGCAAGTAGGAGTCTTGATAATGTTTCAGGATAAACATTGCATATCATCCCAATGCCACTGTCACTAATGCTTGACCTGCATGTAACAATAAATTCATGATTAGTAAGTCCAATTGTTGAGGCTGATGATTAATCATATTCCGTAATGCTTCAAGTTCTATGGCAATTGCCAATGACACCTTATTTGCAACACTATTTGAAAACAAATGTGTTCACATCATGTATGGGAACTTTGGCAAAAACAAAAAAAAACATGAATTGAAACAATGAAGTTGGATTTTCTATACCACTGTGATACCTCACAAATCAAAATAGGACCTCGGAGCAGAACATACCCACTGAGATCAAGCAATTCTAATTCCAAAAAGCTTGAAGCAATAGCAGCAACAGATGCATCAGTGATTTCTGATCCAAGCACAAGTGAGAGCATCCGCAAACCCCTGTAATATGATAAAAATAAGCTGCGGTCACAAAAGCTGTATCTAGCTTCAATGCTCTTATGGAGTTTGAGTCTTTAGTATCTACGAAGTGACCTTATGATCTATATGATCGCTAGACAGCTAGATGTGTGGAACATAGGCTTACAACTCTCTTAAGCTTAAAGAAGGAAATAAATGCCTGTTTGAAGCTGTTATCATGTGCAAAATGCATGACCAAGTTACTGAACAGACCTTAAATTTGAAGCTGTGAGAGCAAGTACAACAACATGGGAAAGCCGAACCGATGCAATGTGAATATTTTGTAACCTTGGACAGTTCCTTCCCAAACCATCAACCATGGCAATCAAATCTGTACAATCATTTCCATTGCGAGAAAATTCCAAGGAGATTTCTCTTAAGTTGGGGCAGTTAAAAACCTATAGGGATGTAAAAATGAGTCAGCAACATTTGTTACATCTATCAAAGACAGAAGAATAAATATGCATGATACAGAAGAGATCCTAGAACATAAAAAAGCAAAGGGATGCAATCACCATCTTTGAGAGGGAGAAAAGATCAGAAAGCCAGAGTGTGGAAAGACTCGATGAGCTGAGAACCAAACCCCCAAGGTTAGAGCAACCTTCCATTTTAAGACAGGTTAGGCATCTTTTGTCAGCAACAAAACGACCCAATTCATCTCTGCAGAAGTTTGCATAAGTTGTCAATGAAGAACACATTTTCAAGCTTTATAGATTTTAAACTTTTTCAGCATGCATAAATAAGAAAATGGAGATCAAACTGCTAAAAACTGTCAAACAAATTATGGTAACTTCCTTGCTGGGAATAAACAATGTGCTATTTAAGCCGTAAAATGGATACTTACTTGCGAAACTAAGATGTTGCAAGCATGAGCAACCAAGAGAAAGACCTGATCACGTTGATGTCCTAAATAGTTGGTTTAAAAGCAGCATAAAAAACTAACGGCTTTCCTCTCCTAGTTCTCATTGCTAGTCAAGGATGATATAATAATGCACACACCACAATTGGAAGAGTCATCATATTTTGTAGTGGGATTCCTATATCATGGAGATGCAAACAACTTAGTACATCAAGACAGGTCATCAAAATCCTTACAACCAGAGCAGACTCTGCTATAGTCTATCCATTTCGAGGAGATTTGCTTGCAAATTACATGTCCCAGTTTCTCAAGGAACATTATGCTTAAAAGTGATCATTTGCAACCATTAATTGAGCAGTAATGCAAGGATCTTGGGGTTCTCCACCCCTGAAATGACTCAGTACATGTATAGTCGAGATCCAAACAAATCCCATACGATAGACCTAACCCGCAAAGTTGGGAACACAAAGTTTACCCCGCAATCCGGTTGACAGCAGTAGAGGATGTTGAGATCTCCATAGACTCCAAGTTAGGGCATGAGAACGCAATGCAAGCTAGCATCGTCGCATCTACATCACTGGAAACCAACCAACAAAACAAGAGCCAAATCAGTGTCACAAACCCAAAAATGTTTAATTAAAACTCAAGCACGTAATCTTGAACTGGAATTAATGGTGAGATCCCA
>JAGVVM010019024.1:0-26934 GCA_019149425.1 Psidium friedrichsthalianum | reverse complement strand
TTTCGATGAATGAAGTCCATAAGATTAGGTGTGACTGAAACCTATTCTCGAGACGTCGAGAATATATGTGACAGGTCTTCAGTCAAAACACGATCTTTAAATGGGTTCATGGTCGATGGTTCAATGAATAGTCATATTGAACCCCTTGAGACTGGTACGTTTCTAGGAACTTCGCTGTTGAGTATCAGATACTCAATAGGGATGACCAGTCACAAGTCATTAGACATTAGATGCCCAAGTTGAAAACGCAGGTGCTCGTCAAGGACGAGTTCACTGAACGTGACACAAAGTGAACGATTAGCAAGCATGGAAAGCTTCGCGCTGGGTCAACGTCTAATCGTCCAGGCTTTGGTGTGTAAGTGATCCTTGAACCTGAGGCACAGTGCTGACTTGTGTGTTGGGTGGCTATGGTTCACGAGTGCGCATGTTAGCAGGTCATCGATTTGCCTCTATACTTGATGGTCATAGTCATTCGCATACGAAGTCACAGGTGTGCGCAATATGGGATCTGTCTCCTTGCTACGCGAAGCGAGGTTGTTGTCCTATGCGATCTACTCGTGACGGTACATTGGAAAATCCTCGGTCGGGGTAAGGCGAGATTGTCTCGTGAATGCACGTCAGATAAATTGAGGCATGTGATTGAATTTGTAGGCTTAACAATTCCATGGCCTTCGTTCGATTGGGACAAGATTGAGACAGAAGGATTGAATTACACTGTAAGCCAAGCGAACAGGTTCATTCATGTTCTCGTAACATTCACACTGTCTGGGTAGCCATGATATATTTGCTAGACGTCACTTATGGCTTGTGAGACCTAGAGACTGAACGGGACAGTCAGTTCTCTTGGCGATACTCACTTGATGGTATAAATCTCACTGCCAGCTCTGTGGTGAACCTAGGGATGTCACACACCATAAACCGATGCGTGGCGACATTACATATGGAAGACGATATTGCAAAGGCGTTTGCAATTGGCTATTGAGATAGTCAAATAGAAATTAGTTCAAATTAGATTTAATTCTAATTTCTAATCACGAACGGATAAGTCGCTGATGCAAGCACTGATGCAAGCATTGCGCAAGCGCTGATGCAAGAATTGCGCAAGCGCTAATGTCATATGGATGACTATGTAATGCAAGCGCTGCATAAGCGCTACGCAAGCACTGAGGCTAGCGCTGCGCAAGCACGATGTCATATTGATGTGATATCTGCACGAATCACGAGATGATAAGGATAGGATTTCTTATCCATTAGAAAGTCTAAAGGATAAGAATCTAAAGGATAAGAAATCTCAATCAAAATAAATTATTATAGAAAGTCCTAATGGATAAGATTTGTTATCTGATAAGATGGCACAAAAAACAAGGAAAATAAAGCGATGCGATCGCAACTCGAGAAGGACATCAACGTGGGAATAGCAAGGTGGTGCGGTGCGATGCGATGCGGTCTACAGGCCGGCGTCACCCTTGCAAAATGGGCCGATTGGACCGAACCACCGATCGGCGGTCAAAAGGCGGACTAAACCGCCGTTGACCAAGTCAAGGAGGTGGAAGAGGGGTGGTAAATTACCGCCCCTACCCCTCGCCAACCCCTATAAATAGGGATTGGGCGTTACGGTTTAAGAACCTTTTGAAATCTCTCCATTTCACCCTTCCTCGAGAGAATTTCGTATCATTCTCGTGATGAATTCTAAGGAGCTTCGAACTCTCATTTTCACCAAGAACGATCAGAGGGTCGTGAGGTAGTTCGTGATGAAGACAAACGAGCTCCGTTTCGTCGTTTCTCAACGGTCGCTAGCACGATCGATGAACGGACGATTGTGAACTTTGTCTTCCGTCGCCAACGCGTTCAGTGGTGTGTCTGAATTAGAGGTTCGGCATTTGACGGACTCCGAGAACATGAGAACGAGCCCATCCAAGTTTTGGCTCTAAGGTAAGCCTGAAACCCTCTTGATGTGTGATTTAGATTTTCGATTAAAACGTGCAAGATACCCTAAGACGATCGAGGGCGGCAGAATCGCATGCTTCCGTTGTTTTTAATCTATATTTGAATGAAATTGATTATCATTTTTTTCGCGCGCTGCCCGAGAGGGAACACAAGATTCCCAGCAGCTCTTGCGTCTTCTCTCGCCATAAGAAAAAGAGAGATATGACTTCTACAAAAGAAATTGTTGTCTTTTTGTAGCTCAAAAGGAATCATGGAACCCACAGTTCTTCAACATAAGCAAAGTTTTGGAATCATCAATAAATCTTAGTCAGGAGCATGTGTTTATCAGGCATTACATGTTGGCCTCCTAGTCAAGATAACCATGAGCATCGTATTCACAACTAGCACAGTGCAAACTTATGGCTGAAACCAGGTATATCCACCAAAGTCAGTCTCGGAGAGTTCCTTTTAACCCCTGATATTAAAGTGGATGAATATTAGCCAGCAACAGTTTATGCTCCAATATAAATTCTCAGTTAAGTACAGTCATTGCATGAGCCTCCTGATCCAAAGACAGTTTGCACAGAAATTACATGAGGTGATAACTTTATTTTGGAATGGCAAAGTTATGCTGCTGAAGCTAAGCTCCAGAGTTTTTTCTAGTATAGTGATTGGGGGCCCATGGAACGCCTAAAAGAATTCCACGAGGCATCAGCAACCGGCAATGATGTTGGGAACCCACAAGTTGGTGGTCTACAGGGCCTCGGCAGTCGGCAGTAATATGACAACAAACTAGTGAAGCTATCACTATGTCGATTGTCAAGACTATCCATATGTATAATCATTCTACAAGCACATTACACAGCCGCCTCCTACTTCTCTGCTTATCTACATCAAATTGCTGCATGGAAAAAAGAGTAAAGATGGTTAACATGTAAGGCAATCATGATATGATTCCTATTCCCTCTTATCACCAGCAATAGAATGCAAATATAACTGACATTTTCTGTTCCAAAATTCTCTCCTGAAATTAATGCTGTTGTCCCTCTATTTGGTTGCTATCCAATCAATAATCATAGACTTGCCATTGTCAAATTATCTTCCATTTACTCACGTGAAAGAGAAAAGGTGCTTGTTTCTAAGAAACAACATTGACACTTGGTAAAAACATCAGTTTCTTTTACAACTAGAAAATATGCAGTTAGAGAGACTTCACCTGTTGGCACAGAAAATGAGGAACCCTGATTCTCTTGGAACCATCAGCCAGTCGTTTATAGGGCACATGGCATTCCACAGGAAAAGAATCATTGTTGACCTATAAGTACATGCCGTACAAATGTTAAGTGTTTCAGATCAAGAAATCATTTAATATGCAAAGAAATGTGAAGTTAATCCGAGAAGGGAAGAGAAAAGGGGGAAAAAGAGCAAGGCATAACTCCTCAATATACGATTCTCAAGACAATCTCAACAAGAAAGTGCGACAGACTATGCCAGATCAAATTTAGCACACAATAGAATATCATATCAAGTTTCAGCAAGGTTAACATTGTCAGTGAGGAAGGTTTTTTTCACCAGATTCAAGTTTTAAAGCTCTTCAATATCAAAGCTCATATAGGTTAGAGAAGAAATATCAACAAGTAGCACAGATTGATGTTAATGCTATATTCTGATTAAATTCGGACCATACCTGGTTTTGAATAACCTCTATTAACAATTCTTGACAACCCGATGCATATACATTCTCTAAACTGGGGCATTGAATTAGCAATCGATCTGAATATGCACCAAAAAATTTAGTTAGATTAGAAAGCAGTATGCAAGAGCGGCATCAACGCATTAATTATGCGTAAGCACCCTATCAAGACCAATACATTGTTTAAACATACCAGGGAGCAGATTTTTACAGGCGTTGAGATTCAGGTCATTCAACTCTGGGCAATTCAAATACAGCGCCTGCATTTCAATCAACAAAATAAGAACCAAGAAACCCATGGTAACAGAATGCAATATGCATATCTTGGGATCTGAGAGTCTCACATCTAAGCCACTACAACCCCACAAGCTAAGTTTTTTCAATTTGCTGTGCTTAATAATAAGCTTCTGGTGTATGAGGTGAAGATTGCCGTTGGGCCGTTTCTCCATCGCATGGTTGATGGCTTCATCAGAGATGAGGCCTTCGTCATTAGCATCACATACGCTCATTCCACAGTCCATGAGTTCTAGAAGAGGCAGCTGAGCTGTGGCAAACTGAATTCCACCTGAAATGTAGAAGCAGTTAGTGAACCAAAATGAAAAGCAAGAAATGATTTGAAGAGATTCATTTCAGCATCACAAAAAATTGACCTAGAGTGCTAGCTGAAAGTAAATGCCATTTATTCACAGAGTAGTCCAGGAAGTTACTTGAAGAGATGTTAGGACAAAGGGCAAGTAGGAGTCTTGATAATGTTTCAGGATAAACATTGCATATCATCCCAATGCCACTGTCACTAATGCTTGACCTGCATGTAACAATAAATTCATGATTAGTAAGTCCAATTGTTGAGGCTGATGATTAATCATATTCCGTAATGCTTCAAGTTCTATGGCAATTGCCAATGACACCTTATTTGCAACACTATTTGAAAACAAATGTGTTCACATCATGTATGGGAACTTTGGCAAAAACAAAAAAAAACATGAATTGAAACAATGAAGTTGGATTTTCTATACCACTGTGATACCTCACAAATCAAAATAGGACCTCGGAGCAGAACATACCCACTGAGATCAAGCAATTCTAATTCCAAAAAGCTTGAAGCAATAGCAGCAACAGATGCATCAGTGATTTCTGATCCAAGCACAAGTGAGAGCATCCGCAAACCCCTGTAATATGATAAAAATAAGCTGCGGTCACAAAAGCTGTATCTAGCTTCAATGCTCTTATGGAGTTTGAGTCTTTAGTATCTACGAAGTGACCTTATGATCTATATGATCGCTAGACAGCTAGATGTGTGGAACATAGGCTTACAACTCTCTTAAGCTTAAAGAAGGAAATAAATGCCTGTTTGAAGCTGTTATCATGTGCAAAATGCATGACCAAGTTACTGAACAGACCTTAAATTTGAAGCTGTGAGAGCTAGTACAACAACATGGGAAAGCCGAACCGATGCAATGTGAATATTTTGTAACCTTGGACAGTTCCTTCCCAAACCATCAACCATGGCAATCAAATCTGTACAATCATTTCCATTGCGAGAAAATTCCAAGGAGATTTCTCTTAAGTTGGGGCAGTTAAAAACCTATAGGGATGTAAAAATGAGTCAGCAACATTTGTTACATCTATCAAAGACAGAAGAATAAATATGCATGATACAGAAGAGATCCTAGAACATAAAAAAGCAAAGGGATGCAATCACCATCTTTGAGAGGGAGGGAGAAAAGATCAGAAAGCCCAGAGTGTGGAAAGACTCGATGAGCTGAGAACCAAACCCCCAAGGTTAGAGCAACCTTCCATTTTAAGACAGGTTAGGCATCTTTTGTCAGCAACAAAACGACCCAATTCATCTCTGCAGAAGTTTGCATAAGTTGTCAATGAAGAACACATTTCAAGCTTTATAGATTTAAACTTTTTCAGCATGCATAAATAAGAAAATGGAGATCAAACTGCTAAAAACTGTCAAACAAATTATGGTAACTTCCTTGCTGGGAATAAACAATGTGCTATTTAAGCTGTAAAATGGATACTTACTTGCGAAACTAAGATGTTGCAAGCATGAGCAACCAAGAGAAAGACCTGATCACGTTGATGTCCTAAATAGTTGATGTCCTAGATAGTTGGTTTAAAGAGCAGCATAAAAAACTAACGGCTTTCCTCTCCTAGTTCTCATTGCTAGTCAAGGATGATATAATAATGCACACACCACAACTGGAAGAGTCATCATATTTTGTAGTGGGATTCCTATATCATGGAGATGCAAACAACTTAGTACATCACAGACAGGTCATCAAAATCCTTACAACCAGAGCAGACTCTGCTATAGTCTATCCATTTCGAGGAGATGTTGCTTGCAAATTACATGTCCCAGTTTTCTCAAGGAACATTATGCTTAAAAGTGATCCATTTGCAACCATTAATTGAGCAGTAATGCAAGGATCTTGGGGTTCTCCACCCCTGAAATGACTCAGTACATGTATAGTCGAGATCCAAACAAATCCCATACGATAGACCTAACCCGCAAAGTGGGAACACAAAGTTTACCCCGCAATCCGGTTGACAGCAGTAGAGGATGTTGAGATCTCCATAGACTCCAAGTTAGGGCATGAGAACGCAATGCAAGCTAGCATCGTCGCATCTACATCACTGGAAATCCAACCAACAAAACAAGAGCCAAATCAGTGTCACAAACCCAAAAATGTTTAATTAAAACTCAAGCACGTAATCTTGAACTGGAATTAATGGTGAGATCCAATCAGGATGCTCACAACTGATTTACAAGTTCTAGTCTTTCCTTAAAGGGTTAATGTACGAATCCTGAAACTCCCAATCAACAAAAGCTTGTCCATAAATGCTGATCAAGCAGCATTTCCACTAGTCGCAGCATACACTTCTTTTTTGTTTAATTTTAAGTTCAATTTCGTTGATCAATCAGTTCACTTGCGGTTATTAAACTTTGGTCCTTATTGATGAGGCCCAGATGAATCCTGTCTCTATCATTTTCTTAAGATCAGTGCATCAACATCAACCAATCCTATCCGCCTCGTGAACAAACAACCCAGATCCGAAAACCAAACTCCGAATCCATGACTGAGGCCTAACCTTTCCATCCTCAGAGATAGTCTAACGAGCTCAGGGCACTTGTTCAACACCGATCCGACGAAACAGAGCTGAGCTCTCGAAGGAACCCTGAGCTTCAGATCCTCTGCAGCCCTCCACACCCTCCTCGAGGTCTCCCGCCAACCCTTGCACACTCTGGCCGCCGCGAGCAGCTCCGCCGGTGGCAAGCCTCCTCAGGACCTCCCACAAGCACCTCGCGGGCAACCCGCCGGCATCTGCGTCCCCGTCCACGAAATCCTGCTCCCGCTCGTCGAGATCCGGCTCGACCTCGTCGAAGTCTTCCCCCTCGTCGGGGCGGACGTCGAGGTCGTCGAAGGAAAGCGCGCGGCGGAGGTGGGAGATCGGGTGGCGCGGTAGGAGGGGCGGCGGCTGGGGAGGGCGGGCGGAGGAGGAGAGCGAGGGCGGCACGAGGGCGGACGCGGATGCCGAGGACGAGAAGGCGGCGGCAGAGGCGGCTGCGCTGACCGGCGTGGACGCGGCGGCGGCGGCGGAGTCGGCGGAGGAGGAGCCGGCGTGGCAGGAGTGGCCCTTCTTGGGCAGGCCGCAGCGGCCGCAGTTGTAGCTGCCCCGCTTCTTGCCGCGCTTGGCGTCGTCGGAGGATTCGGAGGGGCGGGGGATTCGGAGGGGGGGACGTGGGGCTGGTGGAGGCGGCGGTGCATTGCGGCGCGCGGAGGGCTGAGAGAGATAGAGAGAGAGAAGAGAAGCCGTGGTCGTGGGGAATAAAAAGAGTAGGTGGGGGGGAAAGGATGGCGCGGGAGGGGGAGGGGAGTTCGCGCCTTCGAGTTTCGAAGATCATTATTATTAAATAAATAAATAACATTTTTTCGTTGCGAGAGGGAGAGGAGCGTTGCATGCGCGGAGAGCGTCGGGGACGTGGTGAAATTACCGACATGGGCACGCGCGCGGGTTTCCTGAAAAATTTTGAAAAAACAAAAAAAAAAAACGAAAACAACGTTGCGCTTTATTTTTGTTGTCTGAAAAGGGCCGCGGCGAAAGCGACTTCCTAAGTCTCTCCTTCAAAAAAAAAAAGAAAAGGTCTGTTCTGCCGTGGACTAGACAGGTTCGATCGCGTTTGATGAAACGTCGATGGCTTTCGAAATTCCGTTGGCTCGTCCGGCGAACGGATCGGTGCTCGTAATGAAATTTTTTTTTTGGGTCGAAACTCGTTAATGAAATTGCTTGTCCGTGCCCGCACGTTTTTCCCCTTACGTCGGGTCGAATTGCATTTTGTTCTAAGGAGTTAGTCAGATATCGATTGAGTCTGCTTGCGTGGGCGCTCTCTCCTCTCATAGTACTAATTAGTTAGTGAGATTTAGAGAGGAAAGAGAAAGAGTATGCGTCTTTTAAGAGTTGGATGATTGGTTATCAAGTTGAGCCGGTTCCACCCTATAATCGAGAATTGGACCGAACCGATCGAACTCGGTCCGATTACTTGGTTAGATTAGTCCGGTTTTAGGTTTTGATAAATTTCCTTTTCTTTTTTTTTGGGTAAGGATAATTTCCTTTTCTTTACTCTTCAAAAGATTAAAAAAAAAAATTACAACTCGTTTCGTACCTAGAACCGTAAACTAGATTAATGGTTTCTGATTCCAAATTTGAACTGCCCAGAACCGGCCGATTCAGTATAGTGCCGTGCACACCCTGTTTAGGAGTATTTCAAACAATTTTTTCCTCTTGCATGGCAAGGAAACTTAGGGTGACACCGCTGGAGTTCCGGGTTTTCATGTGAGAATCGTATTTGTCCTGCTCTACAACCTGAAATCTATCTCTTTGTGCCAGTATCTAGCTTTTCGAAAAAAGAGAAATGCAAATCGACAATTCTATTAAATTTCAAGAAAAGAAAACTAACGCATTTAACTCATCGAAAAACTATTTACGGAGAAAAAACTTGCATATTGTACAATGAAATACAAATTTATATATCAATGCACAACATAATGATATTGCCTGACTTAAATAAAAGTATGACTCTTCGAGTTTTATAACTATATCTTAATGCAATGACAAAATATACAACAAATACATGTTTACTATTGTGGCGTCTCAATATGCCACATGCTCACTAGCTTTACACTCTGCTTTAATCTCTTATTATATAGAGTATACTTAGTGCATGCGGAAGACTACAAAACAAAACAAACAATAACCATACAAAAAAAAATGTGCATGACAAGACAAACGGAAGGTACGCCTAACGGTGTATGGCCTTAATACGTTCACTAATCTATACTTACTGGACAATGGACAGGCTACAACTGTGAGATCATTCAGCAACTTGACTAATTACTTTTTATTCATGTACTAACCATGTTAAGTACACCATCCTTTAATTACACTTATTACAATGGGAGGATTGCGAGGAAAGGTAATCTACTTCGAAGTACTCCAGCACCACGAACTCCATCATTTGTACAATCTTCAATTCTCCTCTTAGGCAAAAATTATAGTAGTATTTGCCATGGAATGCTTGTTGTTGTCGATACCACTAGCCTGACTATCGATATCAAATTGGTGTGGCGCAATAGGACCTATCCATCCGGTTATGCCACGACAGTACATGACCTTGAACTCGAAAGTGACTCTGCCAACAGGCGGTCCCTCATCCACATAAACCCTAGAGCGGATAATCTTATAATGGGTATGTAATGGATAATTGGGCCAGCCTTGGTAAATTCTTCTGTTGACCGAATTAACCATAGAGGTTCATCATAAAAGTGCTACCGTATGAGGGGTCGACGGATGTGACATACTACTAATCTAAAAGAGTTTCCAACAATTGAAGTGAGTATTAAACTCAACAAGTAAGAGCACTAGTCCGAATGCCTAAACCATCTATATAATCACGAAATGGGAAGATAAATCCAATTGTTAAAGCACAAAGCATATACAAGGGAGGTGATTTCAGAATGTATACAGTGGAGTGAAATTTCGATAAAGTTACTTAAGGGCTTAATAAAATTGTGAGATATATCGTAGGCTAAAATCCTCCTAGGGAATTATTGCCTTAGTTCGAATACAAAAGAGCAATATCGCTGAATTAACGGGAAGTTGGGTCAAACTATAGAAGAATCAGCAAAGAAGGCGGGTTGGCATTGATTAGGCGATGAAAGTAGGGTTGGTCAAACAAAATTGATGAGGTAGGGGAGAGGGGAAAGATGAAGATAGAGATATCATTGGGGGAAGACGAAGAGAAGAAAATTGGAGGTCAAGAGAGAAAGAGGAGAAATTTATGGGAGAGAGAGGCAGCTTTGATAGGCGTAAATCACCAAATGGACCCAAGTGGCACATGTCGAGGGCCAAGGCATCCTGAGTGTTTACGTGTTACCTCAATCGGTGACACTTGTCACCAGGTTTGATACGGCCCAATTTTCCAGGTTCAACGATTTCGTGCCAATTTAGCTTTATAGGGCTTAATAAAATTGTCACGAGAGAAGATATATCATTAAGCTAATAATGCTTCGAGCCAAAATATTAATGGTAGCCTTCTCAATCTCGTTTACTAAAACTCAAGCTCAATGAGCAACTATCCCGCTTGTAACTTAAGTTGGTGAAAGATCGGGTCCTACAACTATATCAATATCATCACACATGACATTGCACAATTCAAATCAAAAAAAATATCTTTGAGTTTATATTGAAATTTGTGCTCGATATTTCCTCGCAACCAAAATTCGAAATGCGATATTTAGGTATTGTGAAGTATGGCTTTATTTCCCACCCAAAATCAAATATTATCACTTCAAAAAGGGTAAAAATAAGGAAGATCACGAGAGAAGTACACCTAAACTGGGATTCAAATAGGTGAATTGGATGTCATCACCTAAAAGCTGTTCAAATGGGAGTCGACCCGCACCTTGGATACTAACATTCTCACCTCGCCAATCCATTTATCAATAGGGCCACATGCCATTGGCCAGGATTTTTGGTGTTAGAATAACGCATTTTAGACTCCCCTTCGTTGAATGGGCGTGCACCGAGGAAAAAACTCAGCTTGAAAGGCATCATCGGCGATGAAAAGCAACCACGAGGATAAATGAGACTTTTTTTCTTTTACAAGTATAGTTTTTCATTACAATTCACAATTTATAAATGATATTTGTAACATATATGCTGCACGTCCTAAGTACTTGAGGATCATATATTACTTTTGTTCGCACAAAACATCTAAGAACAAGACAGAAACCGATGATGCCTTTCATATACCGTTGACCCCCTTCTTTGTGCACCCCCATTTCAGAACGCAGGCGATGGTCACAAAATTGATCTTCAGAAGCAAGAACCGAAAAGATAGAGAAGCCGATGAACAGAAAAACGGAAGACCCAAAAGAAATCTACGTACCAAACAGAGACATGGAGACACCGACATCACCATAAAGAATTCCACCGTGGTGGCGGCAATGGCGGCATTGCGGAGGTAAGCAGGCGATGGTGGCACTGGTCAGCAGCGAACGATGGGTGATAATAAAAAATTATTTTTGATAAAAAAAAATACATTTTTTTAGAAATATGAAAAATTCAATGATTGAAAGTGTTTTAGTAATATCATTTTTCTTAATAAATTATAAGAAATCAATATTTCACAATTTGGTTAAATATAGAAGTATTTAAGTAATGCAGATCGGATAAGTATGGATTGGGTCAGGTATGGGTCGTTAAATTATACTGTTTTTCGTTAGTCGAATATTTTGTACTAAGGAAAATGGGTAAAAACTCTGTTAAATAGGTCAATATCATTGGTACATATTCGATCGACCCAAACCCAATCCTATCATCTGCCTAAGACCTCTACTTGTGATCCGAAATTAGGTACTGCTGATTAGGGACTTGTACCTTAGATGCTTGGGTCGGAGGCTTCTGGACATAGGTCATGTTAACTTGGGGAGCTGGCTCTTTGTCCTTCTTAGCCACGAACCGCTTAACACTAGAGCTGGTATCTCCGTACCACCCTTTCTTTAAACCGCTTTCCACTTCCTCGGCCATCGCAATGAGGTGGCTGAACGAAGTGGCTGCCGTCCCAAGGATGCGAGACCGTATTACTTGAGGTAGGGTAGAGACAAACAATCTCATGAGCTCTCGCTCAGGTGGCACTGGCTTCAATTGAGATGCGATGTTTCTCCATCTAGTGGCATACTGCTTGATTGTCTCGCCCTTCTTCATTTCCGACTGTTCCAAATCCTCTCTGGTGATGACAACGTCCAAGTTAAAACTGAAATGTTTAACAAATACATTGGCTACCTTCTCCAGTCTTCCATGCGGTAAATCTCGTAATCCGTGTACCATCTCATGGCTGCATCTTTCAAACTAGCCTGGAAAGTTTGAACCATCAAGGGACCGTTAGCTACGTACTTATTCATCCTAGCCTGGTACATTTGAACATGCTGAATAGGATTGGAAGTGCCATCATATTTCTCAAAATCGGGCGTCTTGAATTCGTCAGGCACTTGGACCTTCGAGTAAATAGACAGGTCGATAGGAATGATACTGTGTGTTCCCTCGACTTCTCGTAACCTCTGATCCATTTGGGCTATGATCCTTGCACTTTCTTCATTCATTATCCCAGTAGTAGCATTAGGTTGGGGGATAGTTATCTGAGGTGGTGTGACCATCTGGGCCGTGGGTAAGCCGGTATACCCAAAAGGTTGGGCTGTGTCATGTCCTCTAGGTGGGACAACATTCACAGGGGGTGGGGCGATGCCTGTAGCTCCGGGCAAAAAAGTATCCTCGAGGGCAGGCATGTCGCCATGGGTCCCATCGCCTCGAGCAGTTATTTGGGGATCAAGACTTGTCTGGGTTTGATACATAGGTGCTGCCGGGGCAGTTTGTGGTTGTCTTTGATTAGTCATGAATTCAACCATCATTAATCTCATCTGGGCCATCTGGTCATTGACTGCTTTCATTTGCTCCTCCATTTGTTGTTTCATTCTTTGCTCCATCTGGGCCAACAGTTCGGTTTGCTCAGCCATTTGCCTAGACTTCGAGCGAGTGATGATTGGTGCACGAGGAGTATCCGTAATGACTCAACCTAAAAAAAAGTAGATAACACAATGAGTATACCAAACACGGATGGTGGGTTGGTCCATGAAGACATCTAGACCTTTTTTTTTATATTTAACAACAATATGTGGAAATGCATACCATTTTAAATTTCAATCCAGAAAAATCCGGTTTTGACGCACTTTTGCAAAAGATTTAACTCTGGCCTATGCAATCGTCAAAATGGTGTGAGACAAAAAAAAATTTAATTCTTTTTTTTTTAAAGAGCTCTTCAATTGCGACAAAAGATCAAGGTGTTGTTTACTCTCTTCATTAAGGCCATATGATCTAATTCAGATTTGTGGAATCGCACAACATCAAGAGGTCAAAACAATACACCAATTTAAAACTCTTGCAAAATATAATAACATTGGGAATATCTGAATTCAAAGTACGACAAAAAGAAATTAGGAAAATGAAAACAAGACTCCTAAACAGATGCACTAATAATCAAAAGATAGATTCAAGCATCACTCGGCTTGATCTATATACATATGGGTGACAACGTCATCTCGAAACTGCTTATACTTCTTGGATACCCTTGAAGCACGTTCCTCAGCTCTTCGGGCTTTCTTCTTGAGGCGCTTGATCTCGGCACGTTGTGTGATCTTCACCGGAACTTGTGGGATTTTCGGTCGTATAGCATCCGGAATCACGTGTTGCGTGATATATTCCTTCGAAGCACAGTAGGCCCTTTCTCTACCCTTCAACTGCATAACTGGTCGGCTCAACTTAGTCAGCCGGCAATCCTTCCACACTGAACGGGCAAACGCAATGGCTTTCTTGTGGTTGATGCTACGATCGGAAAAATTCGCCAAGAGGGGGTCTTTTAGTAATGCTGACGGCAGTTGTTGTAAGATGCCATACTGTCGGATCACCCTGGACGGATAGTATTCAATGGCCCCAGTGAAACCCATCAGAGGAATGGGCCCGAAACCTTGGGATGTAACATGAACTTCCCCAACTTGGAACCAATTAGCATGCCATATGAAACCCCTAACACTCGGATTTTTCATAAAAGCTAGCCATTCTGAATAATGATAATCTGGGGCCTTTTCTTGATTTTCCTTAAAACCTAAGATTGGATTATCTGTGGTACCGATCTCAGCTAAGGTGAATAACCTATCACATCCTTTTATATGGGAAAGGAACCAAATTTGCAATAATTCAGAAGATGCATGTAAAACCTTTTCTTTTCCTTGTATAAATCTAGTGAGAGATAAAAAGGTTTCAGCAAGCGTCGCAGAGATAATGTTTTTTCCAGAACAAAACTGTTGTACGACGGAGATCACTAGTGGATGAATAGCATTTTTTCGATAAGGGAAGATTATAAATCCAACAAATGTAAGCACAAAAATTTTGCCCATATCATAAGAAGATTTAGAAGTTTCAAAACACTGTTTGAGGAATGAAAAAGGACAGCCACCATGATTTGCTTTTAAGATTTTTCCGATAGCATCTTTTTCCTTGTTTAAGAACTCTGCTAGGCTTGCAACATGATCAAATTCAATTGGTGGATTAATCAAATCTGAATCTAGAGGTTTCCCCATGATCATGCCATATTCTTCCAAAGTCGGAGTGAGCTCATGCTTACCCATGATGAATGTGGTAGTCTCGGGGCACCAAAAATGCGCCAATGCTCGAATAAGACCGGTTCGGACTCGTACTTCTATCAAGGGGAGCAATCGGCCGATCTTGGGTCGGACGAAACAACGGCCTGTCGCATCAAGTCTGTCATACCATCGGCTCAGCTCTTCTTTAGGGGCAGTTATGATCTGAACGCCAGTCGCTCCCATAGTATATAGACCAAGACTGACAATTAACCTAATTCATGGACCGACCCAAAAAATTAAGAGAAAAATAAAGCAAGGAGAAAATACTTACTTTACACTGAAAAAAAAATGTCAACCACATAGACATGCACATGAAAAGGTGAGAGTTGATATCTAAAGGCTTACAAAATGGAACCACATAGGTGTGTAGATTGAAGCTAAGAGGTTATAGCTCAATCATCCCATGTGATCCCGGCTAGTCGAGTAACGATCCGCGATTCGAAGGGTTACGAATCTATCTGCGTGGTTCACAGATGGGTAGCTAATCTCGACTTTGAAAGAAATTTCGGGACATAAGAAGTGCGACTCAAGCTACATGGTTGTAACTAGTGTTGCACGGACTTTCATAGCTAGGTGGGTCTAGCTAGATCATCCCTTCTTAGTACCATCCTAAGTTGTGCATGCCCAGGTCCGGCAGCGGGTTATTCGTGAGTGTGTGCAATGCGAAATTAATTACAACATGCGCAACGATATATATCAAAACACCACTTCAATAATATACAAAAAGTAAATTCCAAACTCCAAAGCCTGCAAAACAAAGGGTTAGCCACAAACTTCTCCCCTTATAACTCCCGCCTGCAAAAACATTTAACACCTAAAAAATTAAAGTCCAATCAAAGTTGCCAACCAGGAAATTTCTCACGCAATATTTTAGGCCTAAGTCCACTTAGGTTAAAATTTTCAAAAATTTTAAGCACTTCCCCAGCGGAGTCGCCAAGCTGTTACGACCTAAAATTCAAGAGTTTCAGGTTAATGGATTATTAGGTCAATTAAATTGATTAACCTAACTCGAACTCTCCCAAGTCCTACCAAGTCATAACTTTGGTGCATAAAATTAATGTGCAAATGATTTTTTTATTTTAGAGCCGCCACTAATCAATTTTACGGTAGGTCGATTAGACACCTAAATAAAGTATCGGGAGAAATACTTTATTCCTACGAACCAGAGATCGATGAGTTCGGGAACTTGGTTACACTAATATTTCTATTAATGCCCTTGCGGTACCCATTTCGTGAGATTTTTTTTTAAAAAAAAATTAGCAACTTTCAAGGATTCTGATTTGAAATTCCAGATGTGTGATTTTTTTTTTGAAGTTTTTTATTTAATGGATGTAAGGCATGAGTGAGACATTTTTTTGGTAATTTTTTTTAAAATAAAAAAATTTTCGGAAATGCAAAATAAATTCTGACATAAGTTAGTTAAAGATTATCCTAAAAAAGATTTGGAATTAATTTTCATTAAATCCCAGAATTTTTAGAGAATCTTTTTTTTTTATTTGCATGCCTTGAAATCGCTCAATCTTCAACAATTCACAAATTTTGTTTAGTTTATTACCCAAGACCAATGAGACAAAATTTTCTAAGAAATCCCATCTTCCTAATCCAATAATGAATAGACAAAGTTTGAAAGAAACCTTATCTTCTAAATTTTCTTTTTTGTGTGTTTTTTTTTTAATATTTTGGCAACAAATCGAAACACATCCGCAGATAATGCATGATCCTTTTTGAAATATTTTCCTATTCGAATTAGATGACGAGTTGGATCAAGGAATCAAATCTAATGGTTAAGATTAGATATCTTGATTCCCGCGATATCGAAACAAATCTCAGGGTCGAGATTAGTCCCACTCTGCGCGTTGTCGGTAGGGAATCACCCCTTTAATTTGAAAGCGGTTTTCTATTCTATAAATATGCTCAAGATATCAATGAAATTCAAATAGGCAATTATCATATATTGCGACACCAATAGATAACACTTTGCCTAACCATAATATCCTCCAATATTCACTCAATATTAAAATTAAGCAAACAAATCTCAGAATATTTTAAGATATAGATTGTTACCTAAATTTTGAGATAATGTTGCCAAACTTTGAACCACCGTGGATACGACTGATGAAACACGTCCAAAACAGAGCTGCTTTCGGACTTTGATCAGCAAACTCGTGCCTAATTAGCCCAAAAACAATGAGCTTTCGATGGAGTCGCGACACGTGATGGAAGAGCAACGGTGGATATCAACGGGGCCGCGACGGATGGTGGTAGAACAGCAGCAACAGCAGCAATTCAGCAGAGGAGGATCGGTGCAAGGGGGAGCGTCGCACGAAGGAAGGTTTTCTGAGAAAGATCTTTGCCGAGACACCTCTCTCTCCTTTTGCTACACTTTTCTCACGTGTTTTCTCTCTAAAATTTTTTGAGTAATCCCCCCTCCCGTGTGTTTTCTGTCGCTCTTTAATCCCCCCAGTGGCCCTCTCCGAAGCTTGCTTTTATACAGATATGACTCGTGTTTCTTTGGAAAGCTTGAATCTATGGAATCAATTACTGAGAACTGTTTCGTCAATCACATATTGCTTTCCTCGGTTGACCCAATCTTGACACGATTTTTGGGCATGTCGAATATCCCTTTGATTCTGGCAGCGTCCCAATCTTCTTCATTGCTTGGTCCTTTCCTCATCCTCTCGGTCAAACTAGCTTAGTAATGAGGCAACTAGGGTACTCGAGGAAAGCGCAGACCCACTTTCCTTTTGCTTCTCTGATTCTTTGTCCTCAATCAATTATATGTTTCCATGGTTGACCGGTTCTTACTGATAAAGAGAGGCCCATGTTTCCATTCTCATAAAATATTATTGAATATATGTTCAGCATGGACTCTTCACTACCCAACCCTATTTTGGTAGGAAATCTCTCATACCTTCATTCGAGTTTTGCCGTTGCCATACGTGCGGTCACAAGTGGATATTGACTAGCATTTTTTTTTGGGATGATCAAATAAATAGACCAAGTCACAGAACTCAAGTGTAGTCCACGACTGGGCCAAATCAAATGAAATTCATGCAACACGTTTTTTTATTTGTATGCGATAAATCTTAAATAATTAGTCAAAATTTATGTGTCAACAGCTGCCCCTCTTTGAGTGGAGGCTCGCAGAGGTTTCGCTCAAAGACTTAACGTTGAAACCTAAATTTTGATAATGCAAATGATGAATGTCGATTTTTTTTTTTGTGGGAGTTTTAAATTCTATTTTCTATGCACAAGAAAATGATGCATGAATGCAGAGCTGTAAATAACATATGCTGAGACTTCTCTGCCCCAAGGAAATGGAGAAGCTTGCACATGGATCACACATGAATTATTGATCTTACCAAACGCTTCATAATACTGGTGATTCTTTTGATTTCCAAGCTTTCTCGTGTGCATGCAAGGCCTCGAGGTATTGGGTGCCTCATCTTTTGTCTCTTGGGACCACCATCATTTTAACATGCCACCATGAGTCGGTAAAATGTCTCTTGGGACCACCATCATTTTAGTGAGTCTCCATGAGCTGGAAGACGTCTCTCGAGACCACCATCGTTTTAGCGGATCTTCGTGAGCTGGCAAAGGTAAGCCAAGATCACAAGAGCATGTCAATTGTGATTTTTACACAGATCAAGAGCACGAGAGTAGGTCAATCGTGAACCGATGAATATCTCATGAGAGCAGGTTGATCATGAGTTAGGTAAATATCTAGATCAAGATCATGAGAGCAGGTCAATCATGGTTTGATAAAGACAAAGATCAAGAACACGAGAGCAGGTCGATTGTGAACTGATAAAGACCTCATGAGAGCATGTCGATCATGAGTTGAACTGAAAGGGTCAAAGCTGTCAATTTGAAAAGGGTTTAGAAAGCTTACCTAGATTTTCTAGGCAAACGGTCAAGGAATGAGCAAGCTGATTGTGTCATACCTGTCTTTTCACTTGAAATAGAGATTGAAGCAAATTCATGCATGAAACCGATGCAACATCATGCGTCAATAAATCTTGGTGAGCTTTTGCTTATATTATAAAGCTTCACTGGGATCTTATCAATAAGGAAACCAATTTAATCCTTTTAACAAATCTGATCAATATCGAATGAGAAACTTTCAGTCAGAAAGGACTTTCACTCACTCTCTTGGAAAAAACTTTTGAAGACCCGACCAGTGATACGGGTATAAGAATCACTCAAAACTGTCGTCATCATGCTTGACAAAGATTCAAGTATTCTCGCAATTAGTATGATCAAACCAATCTGAGAGGTCTTTGTAAGGATCGTAATGCAGGCTTGGTCAAAGGCTCAACAAAGGGGACTCATATGAGAGTCATTTTGGCTTTCAAATGAAATAATATCTTCAACTGCATCGGGTTTACAAGTCAGGAACCCTGCGACATGAGATAAAATAATCTTGCTCGCACTTCTTCCAGTAACATTTATAGGCATTTGAAATCCTACATTAACTCGAGTGCCCTAAATCTGAAGAGACTTCGGTAAGAGGTTGTAATGTAGGATTGGGAAGGTCTGAAATGAAAGGCCTATTTATGCCAAATGGGAGTGTGTCATGAGAAATTGGTGATCACCTATTCTTGATGCTTTTGCTCTGGCAATTTTACCAGTTCCTTTTGAGATATCCTTTGAGGAGCATTTCGCACATCAATTTTTTTTTTTTTTTGCAATTTTTGCCTTTCACCATAGGATGATCACCAAGTGTGTTTTTAAGAAATAAATCTTTCGCTCAAATTGGGTATACAAGAGGTATAGTATGTAGGGTGCAGAAAGAAATGCTCTTCTTCATGTCTAAGGCACTTGAACTAACCCAGAACTCGCATGCAATAAAATCGTTTGAAGATTGACGCAAGTGAAAGCAAGAAAATTTTAATCATTTGAACTTTTTGGGAATTGCCCCAATGTAGAGTTGTTCCTGACAGGGGTAAGAAATGAAATGTCCGTTCAAATGTGCTAGCAAAGGACAACCTGTAGTGTTTGGGTAGATGAAATGAATGCCTCTCATCACTTTGATCGTTATACTTTTTGCGAGATAACCCTTTACCCTATGAGCATGGAAATTTTGACTCAGCTCACTGGGGTTTGATATGCGGGACGTGTATAGAAATGGCTTGCCTTTCATCATGCTGATGTTTCACATTCAATATGACCATTTCAATTGATCAAAAAGATTTCCTGATTGAAAATTTTCTCCCAATGAAGATTAGTGATGCAAGCAAACAACTCATGAAATGAACAATCATCAAATGGATGAATATTATAACTTGATCATAAAAATGTCGAAACAAATCAAGTATAATATTTCTTTACAGCATCAGAATTAACAGGATTGGTAAACACACGACCGTCCATCTCAGCTAAAATCAAAGCACCTCCTTGGAGTACCTTTTTCACAATATGCGGTCCACCGTAGTTCAGAGCAAATTTTCCTTCCGGAAGTGGAACTATTGGCAACAGCTTTCGCAAAACAAGGTCACCTACCTGAAAATATCGAGGTCGAACCTTCTTGTTAAAGGACCTGGCGACTCTCTGCTGGTAGCACTGGCCATGACATAAGGCTTTGAGTCGCCTCTCCTCAATCAAATTCAACTGATCCATCCGTTGTTGGATTCAATCAGCTTCAGTCAACTTGACTTGAGAAAGAATACGCAAGGAAGGGATTTCTACTTCGACTGGTAACACAGCTTCCATCCCGTACACAAGAGAATATGGGGTTGCACCAGTTGATGTTCGGATTGAAGTTCGATATGCCATGAGTGCAAAAGGCAATCTTTCATGCCAATCTTGATAATTCTCGGCTGTCTTGGCCAAGATCTTCTTGATGTTCTTATTGGCTGCTTCTACTGCTCCATTCATTTGGGGACGGTATGGGGAAGAGTTCAGACGTTTGATTTTGAATTCCTTGAATAACTCATCAACCAGCTTGTTATTCAAATTTGATCCATTGTCGGTGATTATAGCCTCAGGCGAACCGTATCGAGCAATGATATCCCGACGAATGAATTTCACAATATTTCGTGCTGTGACTGCCAAATATGAAGCGGCTTCGATGCATTTGGAAAAATAATCAATGGCGACCAGGATGAATCGATGCCCATTAGATGCTTTTGGGTTAATTGGACCGATCACATCAATACCCCACATAGAGAATGGCCATGGCTCAGATAACTGATGCAATTCATTTGGAGGAACATTAATCTTGTCACCATAAATCTGGCACTTGTGACAACTACGGACGTGCTTAATACAATCGCTCTCAAGGGTGAGCCAGTAGTAACCCAATCTCATGATCTTCTTAGCTAGCATGTGGCCGTTCATGTGCGGGCCACAGATTCCCTCATGCACTTCTATCATCAGGCAGACTGCTTCAGTGGAATCGATGCATCTTAAAGGACTGAATCATAAGACCGCTTGTACAAGCTCTCTCCACTTAAGAAGAACTTTGAGGCCATCTTCTTTATGTACTTTTGATCAGCCATGGTACTTTTTTCTGGAAACTCCTGCTTTTGGATATAGGTCTTAATGTCATGATACCACGGTTTACCATCAGGTTCTTTAACTATGGCCATGCAATAAGCTGGCTTCTGCAAAACCTCTATCTTCAAAGGCTCAACTTCAAGACCGTCAGTGACTTGCAACATTGATGACAAGGTTGCTAATGCATCAGCAAACTAATTATGAGTCCTGGATAGATAGTTGAATGAAATGTCTTCAAATTCTTCTACCAACTCATCCAGGTACGTGTGATAAGGTAACAATTTAGCATCCCGTGTCTTCCACTGGCCCACGGTCTGAAAGATAATCAAAGCGAAGTCTCCAAATACCTCGAGTCGGGTGACCCGCATTTCGATTGCGGCTTGTAGCCCAAGGATGCATGCTTCGTACTCCGCTATATTGTTAGTACAAGGGAATACTAACTTCGCTCCAGGCGGGCAACACTACCCGATAGCAGCGAAGTTAGTATTCCCTTGTACTAACAATATAGCGGAGTACGAAGCATGCATCCTTGGGCTACAAGCCGCAATCGAAATGCGGGTCACCCGACTCGAGGTATTTGGAGACTTCGCTTTGATTATCTTTCAGACCGTGGGCCAGTGGAAGACACGGGATGCTAAATTGTTACCTTATCACACGTACCTGGATGAGTTGGTAGAAGAATTTGAAGACATTTCATTCAACTATCTATCCAGGACTCATAATTAGTTTGCTGATGCATTAGCAACCTTGTCATCAATGTTGCAAGTCACTGACGGTCTTGAAGTTGAGCCTTTGAAGATAGAGGTTTTGCAGAAGCCAGCTTATTGCATGGCCATAGTTAAAGAACCTGATGGTAAACCGTGGTATCATGACATTAAGACCTATATCCAAAAGCAGGAGTTTCCAGAAAAAAGTACCATGGCTGATCAAAAGTACATAAAGAAGATGGCCTCAAAGTTCTTCTTAAGTGGAGAGAGCTTGTACAAGCGGTCTTATGATTCAGTCCTTTTAAGATGCATCGATTCCACTGAAGCAGTCTGCCTGATGATAGAAGTGCATGAGGGAATCTGTGGCCCGCACATGAACGGCCACATGCTAGCTAAGAAGATCATGAGATTGGGTTACTACTGGCTCACCCTTGAGAGCGATTGTATTAAGCACGTCCGTAGTTGTCACAAGTGCCAGATTTATGGTGACAAGATTAATGTTCCTCCAAATGAATTGCATCAGTTATCTGAGCCATGGCCATTCTCTATGTGGGGTATTGATGTGATCGGTCCAATTAACCCAAAAGCATCTAATGGGCATCGATTCATCCTGGTCGCCATTGATTATTTTTCCAAATGCATCGAAGCCGCTTCATATTTGGCAGTCACAGCACGAAATATTGTGAAATTCATTCGTCGGGATATCATTGCTCGATACGGTTCGCCTGAGGCTATAATCACCGACAATGGATCAAATTTGAATAACAAGCTGGTTGATGAGTTATTCAAGGAATTCAAAATCAAACATCTGAACTCTTCCCCATACCGTCCCCAAATGAATGGAGCAGTAGAAGCAGCCAATAAGAACATCAAGAAGATCTTGGCCAAGACAGCCGAGAATTATCAAGATTGGCATGAAAGATTGCCTTTTGCACTCATGGCATATCGAACTTCAATCCGAACATCAACTGGTGCAACCCCATATTCTCTTGTGTACGGGATGGAAGCTGTGTTACCAGTCGAAGTAGAAATCCCTTCCTTGCGTATTCTTTCTCAAGTCAAGTTGACTGAAGCTGATTGAATCCAACAACGGATGGATCAGTTGAATTTGATTGAGGAGAGGCGACTCAAAGCCTTATGTCATGGCCAGTGCTACCAGCAGAGAGTCGCCAGGTCCTTTAACAAGAAGGTTCGACCTCGATATTTTCAGGTAGGTGACCTTGTTTTGCGAAAGCTGTTGCCAATAGTTCCACTTCCGGAAGGAAAATTTGCTCTGAACTACGGTGGACCGCATATTGTGAAAAAGGTACTCCAAGGAGGTGCTTTGATTTTAGCTGAGATGGACGGTCGTGTGTTTACCAATCCTGTTAATTCTGATGCTGTAAAGAAATATTATACTTGATTTGTTTCGACATTTTTATGATCAAGTTATAATATTCATCCATTTGATGATTGTTCATTTCATGAGTTGTTTGCTTGCATCACTAATCTTCATTGGGAGAAAATTTTCAATCAGGAAATCTTTTTGATCAATTGAAATGGTCATATTGAATGTGAAACATCAGCATGATGAAAGGCAAGCCATTTCTATACACGTCCCGCATATCAACCCCAGTGAGCTGAGTCAAAATTTCCATGCTCATAGGGTAAAGGGTTATCTCGCAAAAGTATAACGATCAAAGTGATGAGAGGCATTCATTTCCTCTACCCAAACACTACAGGTTGTCCTTTGCTAGCACATTTGAACGGACATTTCATTTCTTACCCCTGTCAGGAACAACTCTACATTGGGGCAATTCCCAAAAGTTCAAATGATTAAAATTTTCTTGCTTTCACTTGCGTCAATCTTCAACGATTTTATTGCATGCGAGTTCTGGGTTAGTTCAAGTGCCTTAGACATGAAGAAGAGCATTTCTTTCTGCACCCTACATACTATACCTCTTGTATACCCAATTTGAGCGAAAGATTTATTTCTTAAAAACACACTTGGTGATCATCCTATGGTGAAAGGCAAAAATTGCAAAAAAAAAAAAAATTGATGTGCGAAATGCTCCTCAAAGGATATCTCAAAAGGAACTGGTAAAATTGCCAGAGCAAAAGCATCAAGAATAGGTGATCACCAATTTCTCATGACACACTCCCATTTGGCATAAATAGGCCTTTCATTTCAGACCTTCCCAATCCTACATTACAACCTCTTACCGAAGTCTCTTCAGATTTAGGGCACTCGAGTTAATGTAGGATTTCAAATGCCTATAAATGTTACTGGAAGAAGTGCGAGCAAGATTATTTTATCTCATGTCGCAGGGTTCCTGACTTGTAAACCCGATGCAGTTGAAGATATTATTTCATTTGAAAGCCAAAATGACTCTCATATGAGTCCCCTTTGTTGAGCCTTTGACCAAGCCTGCATTACGATCCTTACAAAGACCTCTCAGATTGGTTTGATCATACTATTGCGAGAATACTTGAATCTTTGTCAAGCATGATGACGACAGTTTTGAGTGATTCTTATACCCGTATCACTGGTCGGGTCTTCAAAAGTTTTTTCCAAGAGAGTGAGTGAAAGTCCTTTCTGACTGAAAGTTTCTCATTCGATATTGATCAGATTTGTTAAAAGGATTAAATTGGTTTCCTTATTGATAAGATCCCAGTGAAGCTTTATAATATAAGCAAAAGCTCACCAAGATTTATTGACGCATGATGTTGCATCGGTTTCATGCATGAATTTGCTTCAATCTCTATTTCAAGTGAAAAGACAGGTATGACACAATCAGCTTGCTCATTCCTTGACCGTTTGCCTAGAAAATCTAGGTAAGCTTTCTAAACCCTTTTCAAATTGACAGCTTTGACCCTTTCAGTTCAACTCATGATCGACATGCTCTCATGAGGTCTTTATCAGTTCACAATCGACCTGCTCTCGTGTTCTTGATCTTTGTCTTTATCAAACCATGATTGACCTGCTCTCATGATCTTGATCTAGATATTTACCTAACTCATGATCAACCTGCTCTCATGAGATATTCATCGGTTCACGATTGACCTACTCTCGTGCTCTTGATCTGTGTAAAAATCACAATTGACATGCTCTTGTGATCTTGGCTTACCTTTGCCAGCTCACGAAGATCCGCTAAAACGATGGTGGTCTCGAGAGACGTCTTCCAGCTCATGGAGACTCACTAAAATGATGGTGGTCCCAAGAGACATTTTACCGACTCATGGTGGCATGTTAAAATGATGGTGGTCCCAAGAGACAAAAGATGAGGCACCCAATACCTCGAGGCCTTGCATGCACACGAGAAAGCTTGGAAATCAAAAGAATCACCAGTATTATGAAGCGTTTGGTAAGATCAATAATTCATGTGTGATCCATGTGCAGCTTCTCCATTTCCTTGGGGCAGAGAAGTCTCAGCATATGTTATTTACAGCTCTGCATTCATGCATCATTTTCTTGTGCATAGAAAATAGAATTTAAAACTCCCACAAAAAAAAAATCGACATTCATCATTTGCATTATCAAAATTTAGGTTTCAACGTTAAGTCTTTGAGCGAAACCTCTGCGAGCCTCCACTCAAAGAGGGGCAGCTGTTGACACATAAATTTTGACTAATTATTTAAGATTTATCGCATACAAATAAAAAAACGTGTTGCATGAATTTCATTTGATTTGGCCCAGTCGTGGACTACACTTGAGTTCTGTGACTTGGTCTATTTATTTGATCATCCCAAAAAAAAAATGCTAGTCAATATCCACTTGTGACCGCACGTATGGCAACGGCAAAACTCGAATGAAGGTATGAGAGATTTCCTACCAAAATAGGGTTGGGTAGTGAAGAGTCCATGCTGAACATATATTCAATAATATTTTATGAGAATGGAAACGTGGGCCTCTCTTTATCAGTAAGAACCGGTCAACCATGGAAACATATAATTGATTGAGGACAAAGAATCAGAGAAGCAAAAGGAAAGTGGGTCTGCGCTTTCCTCGAGTACCCTAGTTGCCTCATTACTAAGCTAGTTTGACCGAGAGGATGAGGAAAGGACCAAGCAATGAAGAAGATTGGGACGCTGCCAGAATCAAAGGGATATTCGACATGCCCAAAAATCGTGTCAAGATTGGGTCAACCGAGGAAAGCAATATGTGATTGACGAAACAGTTCTCAGTAATTGATTCCATATATTCAAGCTTTCCAAAGAAACACGAGTCATATCTGTATAAAAGCAAGCTTCGGAGAGGGCCACTGGGGGATTAAAGAGCGACAGAAAACACACGGGAGGGGGATTACTCAAAAAATTTTAGAGAGAAAACACGTGAGAAAAGTGTAGCAAAAGGAGAGAGAGGTGTCTCGGCAAAGATCTTTCTCAGAAAACCTTCCTTCGTGCGACGCTCCCCCTTGCACCGATCCTCCTCTGCTGAATTGCTGCTGTTGCTGCTGTTCTACCACCATCCGTCGCGGCCCCGTTGATATCCACCGTTGCTCTTCCATCACGTGTCGCGACTCCATCGAAAGCTCATTGTTTTTGGGCTAATTAGGCACGAGTTTGCTGATCAAAGTCCGAAAGCAGCTCTGTTTTGGACGTGTTTCATCAGTCGTATCCACGGTGGTTCAAAGTTTGGCAACATTATCTCAAAATTTAGGTAACAATCTATATCTTAAAATATTCTGAGATTTGTTTGCTTAATTTTAATATTGAGTGAATATTGGAGGATATTATGGTTAGGCAAAGTGTTATCTATTGGTGTCGCAATATATGATAATTGCCTATTTGAATTTCATTGATATCTTGAGCATATTTATAGAATAGAAAACCGCTTTCAAATTAAGGGGTGATTCCCTACCGACAACGCGCAGAGTGGGACTAATCTCGACCCTGAGATTTGTTTCGATATCGCGGGAATCAAGATATCTAATCTTAACCATTAGATTTGATTCCTTGATCCAACTCGTCATCTAATTCGAATAGGAAAATATTTTCAAAAAGGATCATGCATTATCTGCGGATGTGTTTCGATTTGTTGCCAAAATATTAAAAAAAAAACACACAAAAAAGAAAATTTAGAAGATAAGGTTTCTTTCAAACTTTGTCTATTCATTATTGGATTAGGAAGATGGGATTTCTTAGAAAATTTTGTCTCATTGGTCTTGGGTAATAAACTAAACAAAATTTGTGAATTGTTGAAGATTGAGCGATTTCAAGGCATGCAAATAAAAAAAAAGATTCTCTAAAAATTCTGGGATTTAATGAAAATTAATTCCAAATCTTTTTTAGGATAATCTTTAACTAACTTATGTCAGAATTTATTTTGCATTTCCGAAAATTTTTTTATTTTAAAAAAAATTAA
>JAGVVM010019023.1:0-37899 GCA_019149425.1 Psidium friedrichsthalianum | reverse complement strand
AATATTCAAAACATAGTTTGGGCCGAAGTGGATTATCATTTTCGTCCATAAAGGCCCACCATTACCAATTATGTCCAATTAGATTTGTTTAGGCCCAATTAGTAGAGAATTAGGTCCCCAAGCCCATTATAAACCTTCGGCCCATTACAATACACGCCCATTCACCCAATTGCAGCCCTTAATTATCAATTCGAGGCCCAAATCCATCTTCCCAAGAGGCCCACACGCACGGCCCATCATTATACGCAAGATTAGCCTAAAGCCCACTAGGTTTAATTACACATTTCACCCACTAATTACCTTGTTTAGCTACTAAACACACAACCATTCACATATACAACTAGCCTAAACTAAGATTAGAGGATGGAGCTTACCAAGAGGGGCTGGTCACGGCGGCTGGTCGGCGAGAAAGGGACGGACGGCCGGCGGTGCTCACGGTGGCTAGAGGAGAAACCGAGAGAGAGAGAGATGGTGAGGTTCGGGTCGGGCTCCGTGGGGGCCTCAAAGCCACGACACAACAAGGGAAAGGGCGTGAGGGGCTTACTGAGGTGATGCAAGACGACGGCGACGTGGAACGGTGGCGAACGGCGGCGGACGACGACGGGGACGCGGGCGGCTGTTCGTGGAGACCGAGGGGGAGAGAGAGAGACGGGGTCGAGTCACGGTTCTAGGGGCTTCATGGCCACGAAAAATGGAAGGACAAGGGTTAAGGGACCTACCGTGACGACGGAAGGCCGACGGTGGCCGGACGAGACGGCGGCGTTGCGGGCGATCCACGGCGGGCGAGCGAGAGGCCGAGAGGGAGAGCTCACGAGAGGGAGAGGGAGATGATGGAGGGGTCGGCCGAATGAGGGGAAGAAGGGAGGAGAGAGAAGAAAGATTATAATGTATAATTTTCAAAAATAAAGATTATAGTGGGAGTAGGTTGAATAGTGACATGGAAGTGAGTGATGGATTGCCTTGGGAATTGAGCCTTGATTGATGTGATTGATGGATTGATTTGACACTTGATTGATTGATGTGACATCCGATTGATGTGACATCGGATTTGACTTGCCTCGATTTGCGTGCCAAATGCACCGATCGGGTCCCGAGCGCGATCGGATTTTGGACTGGATTTGGTGTCGGTCCATCAATTCCATTCTCAAAAATCCTAATTTATCTAATTCTAAGGACTGAGCATTTACCGGGGGCATTTCGGTAATTTTCCTTTCACGTCTTGCTTCTCGACGTGCACCGGCTGTCTGACCTTCAGTCGATATTTCTGAAACTGATTTCATTTCTCCATTGTGTTTATCCTACTAATTCGATTATCCAATGTCGGATTTCATTTTGTGGTCAATTTCATTATATACCGACTCTGTCTCAGTCTCAGACCAACGGGCGGCTGATTGGGAAAAATTCCCAGATAGCCTTTCCCCTTCGGTTGGTCATCTCAGGGTAGCTAATCCTGAGTGAGCGTCGGCTAGAGTGTATTAATGAAGCGTTTCCATTCGTTTAGAAATTCTGACAAATGGGTCGAATTTTCAGACTGTCACACAAATCCTCCAGGTCCGGATGGGATGGTCAATACTGGCGCGGAAGTTAGTCGATCCTTTAGCTCCTGAAAACTTTCCTCGCACTTCGCGGTCCATTCGAACTTCGACTCCTTCTTCAGCAATCTTGTCATTGGAGCAGCTATCGCGGAGAACCTTTCCACTAAGCGTCTGTAATATCCCGCTAATCCAAGGAAACTCCGCACTTCAGTCACGGTCGTTGGCCTCGGCCATTTCTCCACAGCTTCGATCTTAGCTGGATCTACTGATATTCCTTCGCCAGACACTATATGTCCAAGGAACGCCACTCTATTGAGCCAAAACTCACACTTGCTGAACTTGGCGTACAGGGAATGTTCCCTTAGTGTCTGTAGAACGATCCTCAAGTGTTCTTCGTGGTCTTCAGCATTCTTCGAATATACCAAAATGTCGTCGATGAAGACTATCACGAATCGATCTAGGAACTCCTTGAACACCCTGTTCATCATATCCATGAATGCAGCTGGGGCATTTGTCAATCCAAATGGCATGACAGTGAACTCGTAATGCCCATATCTTGTCCTAAAGGCAGTCTTCGGGATATCCTCCTTCTTGATTCTTAGCTGGTGATAGCCTGTCCTTAGGTCTATCTTAGAGAACACACACGCTCCTTCCAGTTGATCAAACAGATCATCAATCCTTGGCAGAGGATACTTGTTCTTGATCGTTACTTGGTTTAGTTGTCTGTAGTCTATACACAGTCTTAACGTGCCATCTTTCTTCTTAACAAATAGCACTGGAGCTCCCCACGGTGAAGCACTGGGGCGGATAAATCCTTTATCCAGCAGCTCTTGCATCTGTACCTTCAGCTCCTTCAGTTCAGACAACGACATCCTATATGGTGCCTTTGAGATTGGTTCGGTCCCAGGTGCCAACTCAATCACAAACTCTACCTCACGCTCTGGTGGCAAACCAGGCAATTCCTGAGGAAATACGTCCGAGTGGTCTCTCACTACAGGCACGTCCTCTAGCTTCACTTCTTGAGCCGAGGAATCTATCACTGATGCTAGGAATCCTAAGCAACCCTGATCCATCAGCTTGGTTGCTTCTAGTGCCGAAATCCAAGGGATCGATGTCCCACCTCGATTTCCTTTAAACTCATACTCAGGCCCATCTACTGGGTTCAGCCTTATTATACTTCTACCGCAGTCAATAACTGCTCCATGTCTAACCAACCAATCCATGCCGACAATTACGTCGAAATCATACATGGGCAGAACAGCTAAGTCAATCTTCTCAACTCTATCTCCTAAAGTTATCTCACACCCCTCACATCCTATCACAACAATTACTCTATCCTTCAACGGGGTGGCCACATGCAACATAACGTCCAACGGTCTAGTTTCTATTCCAGCCAATGCAGCAAAACGTGCAGATATGAACGAATGGGATGCACCAGGATCAAATAAAGCATAGGCGGTGTGACCACAGAGAGAAATGGTACCTGTGATCACCCCTGGCGCATTCTCAGCATCCTTGCGCGCCACAGTATAGACTCGTCCCTGAGCAGGTGGACGGTTCAGAATTCCTTGCGGAGCATTGCCCATCTGCGGCTGCTGCTGCGGTTGGAACGGGGGTCTTGGACCATTCTTCGGGCAGTTCCTCTGAATATGCCCCAACTGACCACATTTGAAGCATCCCCCAGTCTTCTTCGGGCAAGGGCTGTTCCCATGCCTTCTGCCACACTCACGGCAGTTCTGATTCCCGGGGTGTGATGGCTTTCCCAAAGTTCTCCTCGCAGGCGGGACGAACCTGCGGGTGTCCTTCATCGGCCTCTTGCCGAAATCTCTGAAGTTCCTCCCTGGCATAAACCGCGATCCAGATGCGGCAGCCTTCTCCTGTAGGTCTCGCTCTATCGCCAGAGCTCGTTCATAGATCTCATTATAGTCTCTTAGTCCGGTGGCGATCATCATACTTTTCAGCTCGGGCCTCAGACCTTCTCTGAATCTCCTGGCTTTGTCCCATGGGTCCTCAATCAACCTTCGAGCGAACTTGGATAGTCTGGCAAACTCGCCCTCGTATTGGTCCACAGTCATCGACCCTTGGCGAAGTCTAATGAACTCTTCCATTTTCCTCTCCTGGGCTGCCTCAGAGAAGTACTTTCCGTTGAACGCTGCACAGAAAGCAGCCCAGTTTGGCCTCATGCCATCAGGAAAGACTCGCCCTCTGGTGGCCTTCCACCAGTCATCGGCAGTGTTCTGAAGCTGATATGTTGCCAACGAGACCTTCTCCTCGTCCGTGCACCCAAGCACGGTGAATGCTTTCTCTAGCTGTTCGATCCACGAGGCAGCTACTTCGGGTCCTCCCATGCCATCGAACTTAGGCTGTTGCAGCTTCAGGAACTGCTCCACGATATGGTGGGCCTGACGTCCTCCATTTCCATGCCCATTGCCCCCATGGGCTCCATTTGCAGCGGCCAAGGCGGCCTCAGCTGCTTGGGCAACAGTGGCAGCTCTCTCAGCAGCTTGCCTACCCATCAGATTGCTAACCTCAGTCAGCACCCTCATCATTTCCTCTATCCTTGGGTCTCCTTCAGGAGCAGGAGCCCTTGAACTTGACGCACCAGCACTGGGTCTTCTGCCCCTATTGCTCATTTTACTAGTCCTTTTTCACACCTAAACCAAATAAAATTCCATTCAGGAATTTGAAATCCTATGACTAACAATCAAGCTTTCGCCTGCTGTCGCGTTCACTGACATGAATATGCATGAAAAGTTCGCTGCAGCTTTTAAATGCAATTGGACTCGGAAGACACCTAGACTCACCCTGACGATGCCTAACTCGGGCCACTCTATTCGCCACCTCAACTAGAAGCCTGTCAGGAGCCGCTCCTTGATCGGGTCTCTGCCCCGGCGACCACTCCCCGCCCTCCTCATTTTTTGGTGCGAACAGTTGTCCTGAGTTACCCACAGCCAGAGAGAATCCCGTTCCACGTGTCCCATACCACGCTTCATCACAGTTTTTAGACGTCCCGTCAGACCTGTCCCATACCAGGCTGACGGTTACCCAGCCCAATAAAATATGATGCATGCGCTTTTCAAACCCCAAATCTTTATTTTGAATCGACTTCATTTTAAACCATTTTCTTTTGATGCAGAAACCATGCAATGCATGATGGTCAAGCAGCGCACGACAGCCGACTAGGCATACAAACACAAGCATCAATAATTAGCAGCTACTCAATCAGCAAGCAGCACTCAAGCACCCTACTCACGGGGCTATGCTTTAGAACCTTACCTCAGGTCCTGACGCATCTGCAAGTTAGTTCCAGACATAATAGTCTATAGTCATACTGGACTAATCCTCTAACTCTGCAAGCACATGCGCCAATCAATTCATGCATTCTACCCTTTCCTAATCCTTAGGTCTAGGGTCTTTCTATCTGACTACCCCAAAATTCATCAGCCTTATCACTCCAAATCCTCGAACAGTCTCGTATCGAGCTGACCTTGCTCTGATACCACTTCGAACGGGGATGTCACGCCCCGAACCCCAATCGAGCCCGCGACATCCCTGCTCATATCGTGAAGAACCCTGCGTACGCCTGGCCTGCGAATAGCGACGGCCCAGGATGCACATCGCGGCCAGACGAGCTATGGTCTAGCGCAAAACGACAACAACCTGCGGAAGCGTGCCTTCTACACATGCATACAAGCACAAGAATATAGGGTAGTATGAAGAGACAAGAACACTTTTACAAAAGGAAACAACATCACATATATATATATAATCGAGCGTTAAGTACAGACCTCCAAAGAAAACCTCATCCTATGGTCACGACACCTACGCTCTCGCTATCTCCAAAATCAAACCAGTAACAGCAGGACTCAGTCCTCCTCAGGCTCCTCCTCGGGATCCTCCTCGTCCTCCTCTGGATCCTCCTCGGGGTCCTCCTCTGGATCCTCCTCGTCAGTGTCCATGGCGTCACCCTCCTCGTGACCGTCAATCTCAGAACGTCCTGGGGACGGCAACTCCTGTAGTGGGTCGGGGTCGATCACCTCGCCACCATACTCAGCTGGCTGCAACAGGATAGGGTCGTCCTCCATAGGGATCGGAGAATCTCTCTGGGGTCCCTCAAAGCCATACAGGCCCTCCCTATACCAGGCCTCGAATCTATGGGGTACAAGGTAGGGTCCACCCTGATCTACTAGTACAGTCGTCACATGCCTATGCCACATCACAGCGTGCATATCAAAATGGAGGGTGATCTGGGTATCCATCTGCACTGGCAGTCCAAAAAGCATCGGTGGTGCAGCCATCACGGGTGACCTGGATCTGTAAGAAGAAGGGCAACCACCGCCCGTGAGTCGAAACTCAATAAGCTCACCACTAATCCTAGCGTAGGATAGCGTATACTGGTGGGGTCGGTCCTATCCAGGGGACTAGGTTCGCGGTCCAGGGTTCAGACACTCTCAGTTACCCTCGGTACCAGACCCCAACATGCATAAGAAACGTGCAATTCATAGCAATACAGTTCATATCATACAGACGGGCACAAGAAACAATCAAACATGATGCCATATGCAAACTGATACAGGCCTCAACCGGCCATAACGGATCCCAATGGATCATGCCCGTCTATCACTCCAATTCCCATCAGGGCTCACCCAACAGTGCCACTCGGCAAATTTCCTCAACTGCGTATCTGACGCCTTACGTTGGTTTCTCCCTTTTCCCTCCATTTCCCCGCGTAACAACGCCTCTGGGGCACCTTCTCTTGTCACATCTCTGGTGACTCATGCCATGCTCTCAATGTATGCGGGGCCCACATGATTGCAACCAGCAATTCAGACATAGAGCATGCATGCAATGGTATACAAGCACAAGTACAGAGCACATCAAGAAGTCATCAAAGTAATCACGTGCTCGTCAAGCCAAACCATAAGAGATCAAATGCCCCACACACAGTTCCTCGGCCAGACAGGCTCAACATAATATCCCATACTATTTCTCTAGTTAAACCCATATAAATTGAACCCCATCATGGCGGACTAGGTAACTCAGCCTAAGCCCAATCGCCCTTGTTAGTTCCCTGGGAGTTAGTATCCCGCGATTAATGATTTGGTATTTCAATAACCCCTCGGGTGTAGTTGAATTAGGCTTAGCTTGGTTTAAGGCCCAATTAGTGGATTCAGGTTCGAATGGGCCTACAGCCCGTTCTAAAGTTCAAGGCCCAAAGGTAATTAGGTCCACTAGGGTAAGTCGGCCCATTACAGTATTTTAAGCCCGTTAGTCAAGTTGGGTTCAATTAGATTCAGGGTCCAATGAAGTGCGTTAGACCCATTAGGCCAAGTTGGGCCTATTAAATTAAGTTGGGTCCAATTAGTTCCAAGGCCCATTAACCAATCTTAGGCCCATGAATTAATTCTAAGATTAATATAAGATTTAGGCCCATTATAAGTATTAAATTCGTGTAGGGCCCAAGCCCATTTTCAAGGACTAGCCTATTAAGCCCAATTAGGTTATTTTAGGCCCAATTTGATGTCCTAAGCCCATGTACATTAATGGGCCTCATATTTTAATATTCAAAACATAGTTTGGGCCCAAGTGGATTATCATTTTCGTCCATAAAGGCCCACCATTACCAATTATGTCCAATTAGATTCGTTTAGGCCCAATTAGTAGAGAATTAGGTCCCCAAGCCCATTATAAACCTTCGGCCCATTACAATACACGCCCATTCACCCAATCGCAGCCCTTAAATATCAATTCGAGGCCCAAATCCATATTCCCAAGAGGCCCACACGCACGGCCCATCATTATACGCAAGATTAGCCTAAAGCCCACTAGGCTTAATTACACATTTCACCCACTAATTACCTTGATTAGCTACTAAACACACAACCATTCACATATACAACTAGCCTAGCTAAGATTAGAGGATGGAGCTTACTTGGTGTGGGCTGGTCACGGCGGCGTCGGGAGAAAGGGACGGACGGCCGGCGGTGCTCACGGTGGCTAGAGGAGAAACCGAGAGAGAGAGAGATGGTGAGGTCGGTTCGGGTCAAGGTGCCTCAAGGTCACGAAACAGCAAGAGAGAGGCGCAAAGGGCTCACCTAGACGGCGGCGTGGATGGGTGAAGGCCGACAGTGACGACGAGGAGCGATGACAGGCGATGGAGGCGGGCGGACGACGGGCTGCACCGAGAGGGAAAGAGAGAGGTGAGGTCAGGTCGGGCTCCGTGGGGGCCTCAAAGTCACGACACAACAAGGGAAAGGGCGTGAGGGGCTCACCGAGGTGACGCAAGACGACGGGACTGGAACGGTGGCGACGGCGGCGGACGACGACGGGGACGCGAGCGGCTGTTCGTGGAGACCGAGGGGAGAGAGAGAGAGACGGGGTCGAGTCACGGTTCTAGGGGCTTCATGGCCACGAAAAATGGAAGGACAAGGGTTAAGGGACCTACCGTGACGACGGAAGGCCAACGGTGGCCGGACGAGACGGCGGCGTTGCGGGCGATCCACGGCGGGCGGGCGAGCGAGAGCCGAGAGGGAGAGCTCACGAGAGGGAGAGGGAGATGATGGAGGGGTCGGCCGAATGAGGGAAGAAGGGAGGAGAGAGAAGAAAGATTATAATGTATAATTTTCAAAAATAAAGATTATAGTGGGAGTAGGTTGAATAGTGACATGGAATGAGTGATGGAATGCCTTGATTGAGCCTTGATTGATGTGATTGATGGAAGTTGACACTTGATTGATTGATGTGACATCCGATTGATGTGACATCTGATTTGACTTGCCTCGATTTGCGTGCCAAATGCACCGATCGGGTCCCGAGCGCGAACGGATTTTGGACTGGATTTGGTGTCGGTCCATCAATTCCATTCTCAAAAATCCTAATTATCTAATTCTAAGGACTGAGCATTTACCGGGGGCATTTCGGTAATTTTCCTTCACGTCTTGCTTCTCGACGTGCACCGGCTGTCTGACCTTCAGTCGACATTTCTGAAACCGATTTCATTTCTTCATTGTGTTTATCTTACTAATTCGATTGTCCAATGTCGGATTTCATTTTGTGGTCAATTTCATTAAATACCGACCCTGTCTCAGTCTCAGACCAACGGGCGGCTGATTGGGAAAAATTCCCAGATAGCCTTTCCCTTCGGTTGGTCATCTCAGGGTAGCTAATCCTGAGTGAGCGTCGACTAGAGTGTATTAACGAAGCGTTTCCATTCATTTAGAAATTCTGACAATGGGTCGAATTTTCAGACTGTCACAATTCTTCCCTCCTTATAAAAATTTCGTCCTCGAAATTTACAATCTACATGTCCTCACTCCAAAATCAAAATTACATAGGACTATTCAAACAAGTGCGGGTATTTTCTCTTCATCTCGTCTTCACTTTCCCAAGTGGCTCCTTCAGTCCCATGGTGCTCCCAAATGACTTTGACCAAAGGGATCGTCTTGTTCCTGAGCACTTGTTCCTTACGATCTTCAATCCTTACTGGCCTTTCCACGTACGAGACGCGGTCATCCATCTCAATGACTTCATGATCGAGTATATGGCCAGGATCTGGCTCATACTTCCTCAGCATCGATACATGAAACACGTTGTGAATCTGCGACAAGTTCGGCGGCAGTGCTAGACGATAAGCCAGTGTCCCGATCTTCTCCAAAATCTCGAATGGCCCAACGAATCTAGGACTCAGCTTCCCTTTCTTGCCAAACCGAGATAATCCTCGCATCGGCGACACTTTCAGGAAGACATGATCTCCAACTTGGAATTCCAATGGCTTACGTCTCCTGTCTGCATAACTCTTCTGCCTACTCTGGGCAGTCCTTAGTCTATCTCTGATCACCTGACTGCTTCTACCGACTGTTGAACCAACTCTTGGCCTGTTATTCTTTTCTCGCCAACTTCATCCCAGCAAATCGGTGTTCTGCAGGCCCTTCCATACAACGCTTCAAACGGTGCCATCTTGATACTCTGTTGGTAGCTGTTGTTGTAGGCAAATTCCACTAAGTACAACTGTCCTTCCCATCCACCTTTGAAGTCGATGACACACGCTCTCAACATGTCCTCCAGTGTTTGGATGGTCCTTTCCGACTGACCATCTGTCTGAGGATGGTAGGCTGTACTGAACCTTAACTCTGTCCCCAGCGCACCCTGCAGACTCTTCCAGAATGTGGCTGTGAAACGAGGATCCCTATCTGACACAATGCTTACTGGCACTCCATGCAGTCTTACAATCTGTCTCACGTACAGTTCAGCCAGCTTCTCCAATGTGGAATCCTTTCGCACTGCGATAAAATGTGCAGACTTGGTCAATCTGTCCACTATCACCCAGATTGAGTCGTTCCCTCTCTGACTTCTTGGCAGTCCCGTCACGAAATCCATGGTAACGTGTTCCCATTTCCACTCTGGGATCTCCAATGGTTGTAGCAGTCCTCCAGGCTTGCAATGTTGTGCCTTCACTTGCTGACACGTCAGGCACTTGGCTACATGCTTAGCCACATCCACTTTCATTCCATTCCACCAGTAGTGCTGACGTAGGTTCTGGTACATCTTCGTGCTTCCAGGGTGGATACTATAATTGCTCCGGTGAGCCTCAGCCAAGATCCTCTCCTTTAGCTCTTCGTCACTTGGCACACACAGTCGCCCTTTAAACTTTAATATCCCGTCTTCAGTCACCTTGAAGTCATCTTTCCTCTCTTCTGCATTCATCATCACGATCTTCTGGATATCGGGGTCCGTAGACTGCAATTCTTTGATCTTCAGCTGAATCTCTGGCTCGATCTGTAGAGTAGCCATCAGGCTCGAGAGACTTCCTATCTCAACCTTGAATTCAGAGTCTCTGATTTCTTCTAGCAACGTCCACTCCTTTACCATCATATGCGCGATGCTCGACTTTCGGCTCAGAGCATCTGCTACCTTATTCGCCTTTCCTGGATGGTACAGGATATCGCAATCGTAGTCTTTCAGTAGCTCCATCCATCGACGTTGTCTCATGTTCAGCTCCTTTTGCGAAAACAAATACTTCAGGCTCTGGTGATCTGTATAAATCTGGAACTTCTCTCCCACCAGATAGTGCCTCCAAATTTTCAGTGCAAAACGATCGCTGCCAGTTCCAGGTCATGCGTCGG
The DNA here is from genome assembly GCA_019149425.1 of Psidium friedrichsthalianum. Taxonomy (NCBI): domain Eukaryota; kingdom Viridiplantae; phylum Streptophyta; class Magnoliopsida; order Myrtales; family Myrtaceae; genus Psidium; species Psidium friedrichsthalianum. Next base: position 27,242 of record JAGVVM010019023.1, on the reverse strand, counting down.
GTAATTCATCTCGTGTGGCCTCAGCTGTCGAGACGCATAGGCCACTACTCGTCCATGTTGCATTAGAACACATCCCAGACCTCTTAGCGAAGCATCGCTGTAAATCTCAAATCCTCCAGGTCCGGATGGGATGGTCAATACTGGCGCAGAGGTTAGCCTATCTTTCAACTCCTGAAAACTTTTCTCGCACTTTGCATTCCATTCAAACTTCGACTCCTTCTTCAGCAATCTTGTCATTGGAGCGGCTATCGCGGAGAACCCTTCCACGAAGCGTCTGTAATACCCAGCTAATCCGAGGAAGCTCCTTACTTCAGTTACGGTTGTGGGCCTCGGCCACTTCTCCACAGCTTCGATCTTAGCTGGATCTACCGATATTCCTTCGCCAGACACTATATGTCCAAGGAACGCCACTCGGCTCAGCCAGAACTCGCACTTACTAAACTTCGCATACAGCGAGTGTTCCCTTAAGTTCTGCAGAACGGTCCTCAAATGTTGCTCATGGTCCTCAGAGCTCTTCGAGTATACCAGAATATCATCGATGAAGACTATTACGAACTGGTCCAGAAACTCCTGAGTTTCTGGACCAGTTCGTAATAGTCTTCATCGATGATATTCTGGTATACTCGAAGAGCTCTGAGGACCATGAGCAACATTTGAGGACCGTTCTGCAGAACTTAAGGGAACACTCGCTGTATGCGAAGTTTAGTAAGTGCGAGTTCTGGCTGAGCCGAGTGGCGTTCCTTGGACATATAGTGTCTGGCGAAGGAATATCGGTAGATCCAGCTAAGATCGAAGCTGTGGAGAAGTGGCCGAGGCCCACAACCGTAACTGAAGTAAGGAGCTTCCTCGGATTAGCTGGGTATTACAGACGCTTCGTGGAAGGGTTCTCCGCGATAGCCGCTCCAATGACAAGATTGCTGAAGAAGGAGTCGAAGTTTGAATGGAATGCAAAGTGCGAGAAAAGTTTTCAGGAGTTGAAAGATAGGCTAACCTCTGCGCCAGTATTGACCATCCCATCCGGACCTGGAGGATTTGAGATTTACAGCGATGCTTCGCTAAGAGGTCTGGGATGTGTTCTAATGCAACATGGACGAGTAGTGGCCTATGCGTCTCGACAGCTGAGGCCACACGAGATGAATTACCCGACGCATGACCTGGAACTGGCAGCGATCGTTTTTGCACTGAAAATTTGGAGGCACTATCTGGTGGGAGAGAAGTTCCAGATTTATACAGATCACCAGAGCCTGAAGTATTTGTTTTCGCAAAAGGAGCTGAACATGAGACAACGTCGATGGATGGAGCTACTGAAAGACTACGATTGCGATATCCTGTACCATCCAGGAAAGGCGAATAAGGTAGCAGATGCTCTGAGCCGAAAGTCGAGCATCGCGCATATGATGGTAAAGGAGTGGACGTTGCTAGAAGAAATCAGAGACTCTGAATTCAAGGTTGAGATAGGAAGTCTCTCGAGCCTGATGGCTACTCTACAGATCGAGCCAGAGATTCAGCTGAAGATCAAAGAATTGCAGTCTACGGACCCCGATATCCAGAAGATCGTGATGATGAATGCAGAAGAGAGGAAAGATGACTTCAAGGTGACTGAAGACGGGATATTAAAGTTTAAAGGGCGACTGTGTGTGCCAAGTGACGAAGAGCTAAAGGAGAGGATCTTGGCTGAGGCTCACCGGAGCAATTATAGTATCCACCCTGGAAGCACGAAGATGTACCAGAACCTACGTCAGCACTACTGGTGGAATGGAATGAAAGTGGATGTGGCTAAGCATGTAGCCAAGTGCCTGACGTGTCAGCAAGTGAAGGCACAACATTGCAAGCCTGGAGGACTGCTACAACCATTGGAGATCCCAGAGTGGAAATGGGAACACGTTACCATGGATTTCGTGACGGGACTGCCAAGAAGTCAGAGAGGGAACGACTCAATCTGGGTGATAGTGGACAGATTGACCAAGTCTGCACATTTTATCGCAGTGCGAAAGGATTCCACATTGGAGAAGCTGGCTGAACTGTACGTGAGACAGATTGTAAGACTGCATGGAGTGCCAGTAAGCATTGTGTCAGATAGGGATCCTCGTTTCACAGCCACATTCTGGAAGAGTCTGCAGGGTGCGCTGGGGACAGAGTTAAGGTTCAGTACAGCCTACCATCCTCAGACAGATGGTCAGTCGGAAAGGACCATCCAAACACTGGAGGACATGTTGAGAGCGTGTGTCATCGACTTCAAAGGTGGATGGGAAGGACAGTTGTACTTAGTGGAATTTGCCTACAACAACAGCTACCAACAGAGTATCAAGATGGCACCGTTTGAAGCGTTGTATGGAAGGGCCTGCAGAACACCGATTTGCTGGGATGAAGTTGGCGAGAAAAGAATAACAGGCCAAGAGTTGGTTCAACAGTCGGTAGAAGCAGTCAAGGTGATCAGAGATAGACTAAGGACTGCCCAGAGTAGGCAGAAGAGTTATGCAGACAGGAGACGTAAGCCATTGGAATTCCAAGTTGGAGATCATGTCTTCCTGAAAGTGTCGCCGATGCGAGGATTATCTCGGTTTGGCAAGAAAGGGAAGCTGAGTCCTAGATTCGTTGGGCCATTCAAGATTTGGAGAAGATCGGGACACTAGCTTATCGGCTAGCACTGCCGCCGAACTTGTCACAGATCCACAATGTGTTTCATGTGTCGATGTTGAGGAAGTATGAGCCAGATCCTGGCCATATACTCGATCATGAAGTCATTGAGATGGATGACCGCATCTCGTACGTGGAAAGGCCAGTAAGGATTGAAGATCGTAAGGAACAAGTGCTCAGGAACAAGACGATCCCTTTGGTCAAAGTCATTTGGGAGCACCATGGGACTGAAGGAGCCACTTGGGAAGTGAAGATGAGATGAAGAGAAAATACCCGCACTTGTTTGAATAGTCCTATGTAATTTTCTTTTGGAGTGAGGACATGTAGATTGTAATATTTCGAGGACTTCCTTTTGTAAAGGAGGGAAGAATTGTGACAGTCTGAAAATTCGACCCATTTGTCAGAATTTCTAAATGAATGGAAACGCTTCATTAATACACTCTAGTCGACGCTCACTCAGGATTAGCTACCCTGAGATGACCAACCGAAGGGGAAAGGCTATCTGGAAATTTTTCCCAATCAGCCGCTCGTTGGTCTGAGACTGAGACAAAGTCGGTATATAATGAAATTGACCACAAAATGAAATCCGACATGGACAATCGAATTAGTAGGATAAACACAATGGAGAAATGAAATCAGTTTCAGAAATGTCGACTGAAGGTCAGACAGCCGGTGCACGTCGAGAAGCAAGACGTGAAAGGAAAATTACCGAAATGCCCCCGGTAAATGCTCAGTCCTTAGAATTAGATAAATTAGGGTTTTTGAGAATAGAATTGATGGACCGACACCAAATCCAGTCCAAAATCCGTTCGCGCTCGGGACCCGATCGGTGCATTTGGCACGTAAATCGAGGCAAGTCAAATCAGATGTCACATCAATCAATTAAGTGTCAAATCAATCCATCAATCACATCAATCAAGGCTCAATTCCCAAGGCAATCCATCACTCACTTCCATGTCACTATTCAACCTACTCCCACTATAATCTTTATTTTTGAAAATTATACATTATAATCTTTCTTCTCTCTCCTCCCTTCTTCCCCTCATTCGGCCGACCCCTCCATCATCTCCCTCCCCCCTCTCGTGAGCTCTCCCTCTCGGCCTCTCGCTCGCTCGCTGTGGATCGCCCGCAACGCCGCCGTCTCGTCTGGCCACCGTCGGCCTTCCGTCGTCACGGTAGGTCCCTTAACCCTTGTCCTTCCATTTTTCGCGGCCATGAAGCCCCTAGAACCGTGACTCGACCCCGTCTCTCTCTCTCCCCCTCGGTCTCCACGAACAGCCGCCCGCGTCCCCGTCGTCGTCCGCCGCCGTTCGCCACCGTTCCACGTCGCCGTCGTCTTGCATCACCTCGGTAAGCCCCTCACGCCCTTTCCCTTGTTGTGTCGTGGCTTTGAGGCCCCCACGGAGCCCGACCCGAACCTCACCATCTCTCTCTCTCTCTCGGTTTCTCCTCTAGCCGCCGTGAGCACCGCCGGCCGTCCGTCCCTTTCTCGCCGACCAGCCGCCGTGACCAGCCCCTCTAGGTAAGCTCCATCCTCTAATCTTAGTTTAGGCTAGTTGTATATGTGAATGGTTGTGTGATTAGTAGCTAAACAAGGTAATTAGTGGGTGAAATGTGTAATTAAGCCTAGTGGGCTTTAGGCTAATCTTGCGTATAATGATGGGCCGTGCGTGTGGGCCTCTTGGGAAGATGGATTTGGGCCTCGAATTGATATTTAAGGGCTGCAATTGGGTGAATGGGCGTGTATTGTAATGGGCCGAAGGTTTATAATGGGCTTGGGGACCTAATTCTCTACTAATTGGGCCTAAACAAATCTAATTGGACATAATTGGTAATGGTGGGCCTTTATGGACGAAAATGATAATCCACTTGGGCCCAAACTATGTTTTGAATATTAAAATATGAGGCCCATTAATGTACATGGGCTTAGGACATCAAACTGGGCCTAAAATAACCTAATTGGGCTTAATAGGCTAGTCCTTGAAAATGGGCTTGGGCCCTACACGAATTTAATACTTATAATGGGCCTAATTATTATATTAATCTTAGAATTAATTCATGGGCCTAGGATTGGTTAATGGGCCTTGGAACCTAAATGGACCCAACTTAATCTAATAGGCCCCACTTGGCCTAATGGGCCTAACACACTTCATTGGACCCTGAATCTAATTGAACCCAACTTGACTAATGGGCTTAAAACACTGTAATGGGCCGACTCACCCTAGTGGACCTAATTACCTTCGTGGGCCTTGAACCTTAGAACGGGCTGCAGGCCCATTCGAACCTGAATTCACTAATTGGGCCTTAAACCAAGCTAAGCCTAATTCAACTACACCCAAGGGGTTATTGAAATACCAAATCATTAATCGCGGGATACTAACTCCCAGGGAACTGACAGGGGCGATTGGGCTTAGGCTGAGTTACCTAGTCCGCCAAGATGGGGTTCAATTTATAAGGGTTTAACCAGAGAGATGGTATGAGACATTATATTGAGCCTGTCTGGCCGAGGAACTGTGTGCGGGGCATTTGATCTCTATATTTGGCTTGACGAGCACGTGGTTACTTTGATGATTTCTTGATGTGCTCTGTACTTGTGCATGTATATCATTGCATGCATGCTTTATGTCTGAATTGCTGGTTGCAATCATGTGGGCCCCGCATACATTGAGAGCATGGCATGAGTCACCAGAGATGTGACAAGAGAAGGTGCCCCAGAGGCGTTGTTACGCGGGGAAATGGAGGGAAAAGGGAGAAACCAACGTAAGGCGTCAGATACGCAGTTGAGGAAATTTGCCGAGTGGCACTGTTGGGTGAGCCCTGATGGGAATTGGAGTGATAGACGGGCATGATCTATTGGGATCCGATATGGCCGGTTGAGGCCTGTATCAGCTTGCATATGGCATCATGTTTGACTGTTTCTTGTGCCCGTCTGTATGATATGAACTGTATTGCTATGAATTGCACGTTTACTTATGCATGTTGGGGTCTGGTACCGAGGGTAACTGAGAGTAGCTGAACCCTGGACCGCGAACCTAGTCCCCTGGATAGGACCGACCCCACCAGTATACGCTGCCCTACGCTAGGATTAGTGGTGAGCTTATTGAGTTTCGACTCACGGGCGGTGGTTGGCCTTCTTTTTACAGATCCAGGTCACCCGTGATGGCTGCACCACCGATGCTTTTTGGACTGCCAGTGCAGATGGATACCCAGATCACCCTCCATTTTGATATGCACGTTGTGATGTGGCATAGGCATGTGACGACTGTAGTAGTAGATCAGGGTGGACCCTACCTGGTACCCCATAGATTCGAGGCCTGGTATAGGGAGGGTCTGTATGGCTTTGAGGGACCCCAGAGAGATTCTCCGATCCCTATGGAGGACGACCCTATCCTATTGCAGCCAGCTGAGTATGGTGGCGAGGTGATCGACCCCGACCCACTACAGGAGTTGCCGTCCCCAGGACGTTCTGAGATTGACGGTCACGAGGAGGGTGACGCCATGGACACTGACGAGGAGGATCCAGAGGAGGACCCCGAGGAGGATCCCGAGGAGGACTGAGTCCTGCTGTTACTGGTCTGATTTTGGAGATAGCGAGAGCGTAGGTGTCGTGACCATAGGATGAGGTTTTCTTTTGGAGGTCTGTACTTAACGCTCGATTATATATATATATATGTGATGTTGTTTCCTTTTGTAAAAGTGTTCTTGTCTCTTCATACTACCCTATTATCTTGTGCATGTATGCATGTGTAGAAGGCACGCTTCCGCAGGTTTCAGGTTGTTGTCGTTTTGTGTTAGCGTAGCTTGGCCGCGATGTGCGTCCTGGGCCGTCGCTAGTAGTAAGCCAGGCGTACGCAGAGTTCTTCACGATATGAACAGGGATGTCGCGGGCTCGATTGGGGTTCGGGGCGTGACACTTTCCGTACTACCCTATTATCTTGTGCATGTATGCATGTGTAGAAGGCACGCTTCCGCAGGTTTCAGGTTTTGCGCTAGACCATAGCGTCGTCTGGCCGCGATGTCCGTCATGGGCCGTCGCTAGTCGTAGGCCAGGTGTACGCAGGGTTCGTCGTCGTGATAAGCAGGGATGTCGCGAGCTCGATTGGGGTTCGGGGCGTGACACAGGGTGACCTACCGGGTTTAGCTGTATTACACTTCTACTACAGTCTATAACTGCCCCATGTCTAACTAACCAATCCATGCCAACAATTATGTCGAAATCAAACATGGGCAAAATGGCTAGATCGATTTCCTCTACCCAATCACCCAAGACTAGCTTACACCCCTTACACCCTAGCACAATAATTACTCTATCCTTCAACGGGGTGGTTACATGCAGGGTCACATCCAAGGGTCTAACATTCAATCCAGCTAACTCAGCAAAACGTGCAGATACAAAGGAATGTGACTCTCCCGGATCAAACAAAGCATATGCAGTATGATCACAGAGAGAGACGGTACCTGTGATCACTCCTGGCGCGTTCTCAGCATCCTTGCGCGCCACTGCGTAAACTCGTCGTTGGGCAGGTGGACGGTTCTGATTCCCTTGAGGAGCATTGACCATCTGCGGCTGTTGCTGCGGCTGGAACGGGGGTCTTGGACCTCTCTTCGGGCAGTTTCTCTGAATGTGCCCCAACTGTCCACATCTAAAGCATCCACCAGTCCTTTTAGGGCAAGGGCTGTTCCCATGTCTCCTGCCGCAGTCACGACAGTTCTGACTTCCAGCGAATGGTGGCTTTCCCAGGGTCCTTCTTGCAGGTGGAACGAACCTGCGGGTGTCCTTCATCGGCCTCTTGCCGAAATCTCTGAAGTTCCTCCCTGGTATGAACCGCGATCCCGATGCGGCAGCCTTCTCCTGCAGGTCTCGCTCTATTGCCAGAGCTCGCTCATAAATCTCGTTGTAGTCCCTCAGTCCAGTAGCGATTATCATACTCTTCAGCTCGGGTCTCAAACCTTCTCTGAACCTTCTCGCCTTGTCCCACGGGTCCTCTATCAGCCTTCGAGCGAACTTGGACAACCTAGCAATTCACCATCGTACTGATCCACGGTCATCGTTCCTTGGCGGAGTCTGATAAACTCTTCCATCTTCCTTTCCTGGGATGCTCGGAGAAATACTTGCCATTAAACGCTGCGCAGAAAGCAGCCCAGTTCGGCCTCATGCCATCAGGAAAGACTCGCCCTCTGGTGGCCTTCCACCAATCATCAGCAGTGCCCTGGAGCTGATATGTCGCCAACGAAACCTTCTCTTCATCAGTGCATCCAAGCACTGTAAAGGCTTTCTCCAGCTGCTCGATCCATAAGGCAGCTGTCTCGGGTCCACCACTCCCGTCAAACTTCGACGGTTGCAACTTCAGAAATTGCTCTACGATATGATGAGCCTGACGTCCTCTATTACCCTGTCCATTTCCTCCATTTGCCCCATTCGCAGCGGCCAAAGCGGCCTCAGCTGCTTGGGCTACAGTGGCAGCTCTCTCAGCAGCTTGCCTACCCATCAGATTGCTAACTTCCGTCAGTACCCTCATCATCTCTTCTATTCTCGGGTCTCCTTCAGGCGCAGGAGCCCTTGAACTCGACGCACCAGCGCTGGGTCTTCTGCCCCTATTGCTCATCCTTCTATTTCTTTCTCACACCTATACCAAGTAAAATTCCTTTCAGGAATTTGATACCCTAAAACTAACAATCATGCTTTCGCCTGCTGTCGCGTCTACTGACATGAATATGCATGTAAAGTTCGCTGCAGCTTTTAAATGCAATTGGACTCGGAAGACACCTAGACTCAACCCTAACGATGCCCAACCCAGGCCACTCTATTCGCCACCTCAACTAGAAGCCTGCCAGGAGCCGCTCCTTGATCGGGTCTCTACCCCGGCGACCACTCCCCGCCCTCATCATTTCTTGGTGCGAACAGTTGTCCTAAGTCACTCACCTCCAGAGAGAGCCCCATTCCACGTGTCCCATACCACGCTTCATTACAGTTTGTAGGCGTCCCGCCAGACCTATCCCATACCAGGCTGACGGTACCCAGCCCAATAAAATATGATGCATGCGCTTTTCAAACCCCAAATTTTCATTTTGAACCGACTTCATTTTAAACCATTTTTTCCTTGAATGCAGAAATCGTGCAATGCATGATGGTCAAGCAGCGTGCGACAGCCGACTAGGCATACAAACACATGCGGTACTAACCAGCAACTAGTCAATCAGCAAACAGCACTCAAGCACCCAACTCATGGGGTTCAGCGTTAGAACCTTACCTCAGGTCCTGACGCATCTGCAGATTAGTCGGAAATATCATAATCTATAGTCATACCAGACTAATCGTCTAACTCTGCAAGCACATGCGCCAATCAATTCATGCATTCTACCCTTCCTGATTCTTAGGTCTAGGGTCTGTCTATCTAATTACCCAAATTCATCAGCCTTATCACTCCAATTCCTCGAACGGTCTCGTATCGAGCCAACCTTGCTCTGATACCACTCGAACGGGGATGTCACGCCCCGAACCCCAATCGAGCTCGCGATGTCACGCCCCGAACCCCAATCGAGCCCGCGACATCCCTGCTCATATCGTGAAGAACCCTGCGTACGCCTGGCCTACGACTAGCGACGGCTCAGGACGGACATCGCGGCCAGACGACGCTATGGTCTAGCGCACAACCTGAAACCTGCGGAAGCGTGCCTTCTACACATACAACCATGCACAAGATAGTAGGGTAGTATGAAAAGACAAGAACACTTTTACAAAAGGGACACAACAATATATATATATATAATCGAGCGTTAAGTACAGACCTCCAAAAGAAAATCTCAACCTATGGTCGGGGCACCTATGCTCTCACTACATCCAAAAGTCTAACCAGCGGCAGTAGGACTCAGTCCTCCTCAGGCTCCTCCTCGGGGTCCTCCTCTGGGTCCTCCTCTGGGTCCTCCTCGGGATCCTCCTCTGGGTCCTCCTCGGGATCCTCCTCATCAGTATCCATAGCGTCACCCTCCTCGTGGCCGTCAATCTCAGAACGTCCTGGGGACGGCAGCTCCTGCAGCAGATCGGGATCGATCACCTCGCCACCATACTCGGCTGGCTGCAACAGGATCGGGTCGTCCTCCATAGGGATCGGAGAATCTCTCTGGGGTCCCTCAAAACCATACAGACCCTCCCTATACCAGGCCTCGAATCTATGGGGTACAAGGTAGGGCCCACCCTGATCTACTAGTACAGTCGTCACGTGCCTATGCCACATCACAGCATGCATATCAAAATGGAGGGTGATCTGGGTATCCATCTGCACTGGCAGTCCAAAAAGCATCGATGGTGCAGCCATCACGGGTGACCTGGATCTGAAAAGAAGGGCAACCACCGCCCGTGAGTCGAGAACTCAGCAAGCTCACCACTAATCCTAGCGTAGGGTAGCGTATACTAGTGGGGTCGGTCCTACCCAGTGGGCTAGGTTTGCGTTCCAGGGTTCAGACACTCTCAGTTATCCTCGGGACCAGACCCAGATATATATATACAGACGTATAATTCATAACAATACAATTCATATCATACAGACGGGCACAAGAAACAATCAAACATGATGCCATATGAAACTGATGCGGGCCTCAACCGGCCATAACGGATCCCAATGGATCATGCCCGTCTATCACTCCAATTCCATCAGGGCTCATCCAACAGTGCCACTCGGCGAATTTCCTCAACTGCGTATCTGACGCCTTACGTTGGTTTCTCCCTTTTCTCTCCACTTCCCTATGACAGTCTGAAAATTTGACCCAATTGTCAGAATTTCTAAATGAAAGGAAATGCTTCGTTAATACACTCTAGTCGACGCTCACTCAGGATTAGCTACCCTGAGATGACCAACCGAAGGGGAAAGGCTATTTGGGAATTTTTCCTAATCAGCCGCCCGTTGGTCTGAGACTGAGACTGAGTCGGTATTTAATGAAATTGACCACAAAATGAAATTCGACCTTTGGCAAACGAATCAGTAAGACAAACACAATGAAGAAATGAAATCAGTTTCAGAAATGTCGACTGAAGGTCAGACAGCCGTTGCACGTCGAGAAGCAAGACGTGAATGGAAATTACCGAAATGCCCCCGGTAAATGCTCAGTCCTTAGAATAAGATTAATTAGGATTTTTGAGAGTAGGTTCGATAGTCCGACACCAAACCCGGTCCAAAATCCGTTCGCGCTCGGAACCCGATCGGTGCATTTGGCACGCAAATCGAGGCAAGTCAAATCAGATGTCACATCAATCAATCAAGCGTCAATCACATCAATCATGGCACATTCCCCATGCAATCCATCAAGTCAATTCAATCCATCAAGGTCACTATTCTACCTAATCCACTAATTAGTTTATTTGGCTTTTCTTCATTATAATCTCTCCCTCACTCTCTCTCCTCCCTCATTTTTTTGTTTCGGCCGAAAGCCTTCCTCCCCCTCCCTCTCTCCTTCGTTGCATCTTCTTCTTCTCCTTCATTCTTCGTCGTCCGCCGCCCGAAGCCGCCGTCGTTCGCCCCGACGCCTCCAACCGCCACGGACCGCCACCCCATTTTGGTAAGTCCCCTTCCCTTGCTGTCCCCATAGCCTTGGAGCCTCATAAAACCCGACCCCATCTCATCTCTCTCTCGGTTTCACTTCCGCCGGGCCGCCCGAGAAGAACGCCGGCCATCCACCTTTTCCTCCGCCGCTGCACCGCCTCCACCAGCCACGTACTCACCTCGGTAAGCCCCTTGACTCCCATCCCCTTCGTTTTCATGGCCGTGTCAGCCCGTTCCATGACCGAGCCAGCCCGACTCCTTGTGTAGGCCGAGAACTCCGTCCGCCGCCCGGTGTCCCCTCCGACGTCGTCGTCCTTTCGGCCCCTCCAAGGTAAGCTCCATCCTCTAATCTTAGTTTAGGCTAGTTGTATATGTGAATGGTTGTGTGTTTAGTAGCTAAACAAGGTGATTAGTGGGTGAAATGTGTAATTAAAGCCTAGTGGGCTTTAGGCTAATCTTGCGTATAATGATGGGCCGTGCGTGTGGGCCTCTTGGGAAGATGGATTTGGGCCTCGAATTGATATTTAAGGGCTGAAATTGGGTGAATGGGCGTGTATTGTAATGGGCCAAAGGTTTATAATGGGCTTGGGGACCTAATTCTCTACTAATTGGGCTTAAACAAATCTAATTGGACCTAATTTGTAATGGTGGGCCTTTATGGACGAAAATGATAATCCACTTGGGCCCAAACTATGTTTTGAATATTATAATATGAGGCCCATTAATGTACATGGGCTTAGGACATCAATTTGGGCCAAAAATAACCAAATTGGGCTTAATAGGCTAGTCCTTGAAAATGGGCTTGGGCCCTACACGAATTTAATACTTATAATGGGCCTAATTATTATATTAATCTTAGAATTAATTCATGGGCCTAAGATTGGTTAATGGGCCTTGGAACCTAAATGGACCCAACTTAATTTAATAGGCCCAACTTGGCCTAATGGGCCTAACACACTTCATTGGACCTTGAATCTTATTGGACCTAATTTGACTTTTGGGCTTAAAACACCGTATTGGGCCGACTTACCCTAGTGGACCTAATTTTAATTACCCTTGTGGGCCTTGAACCTTAGAACGGACTTTAGGCCCATTCGAACCTGAATCCACTAAATGGGCCTTGAACCGAGCTAAGCCTAATCCAACTACACCCGAGGGGTTGTTAAAACACCAAATCATTAATCGCGGGATACTAACTCCCAGGGAACTAACAAGGGCGATTGGGCTTAGGCCGAGTTACCTAGTCCGCCAAGATGGGGTTCAATTTAGATGGGTTTAACCAGAGAGATGGCATGAGATATTATATTGAGCCTGTCTGGCCGAGGAACTGTGTGTGGGGCATTTGATCTCTATATTTAGCGTGACGAGTACGTGGTTACCTTGATGATTTCTTGATGTGCTCTGTACTTGTGCTTGTATACCATTGCATGCATGCTCTATGTCTGAATTGCTGGTTGCAATCATGTGGGCCCCGCATACATTGAGAGCATGGCATGAGTCACCACAGATGTGACAAGAGAAGGTGCCAAAGAGGCGTTGTTACGCGGGGAAATGGAGGGAAAAGGGAGAAACCAACGTAAGGCGTCAGATACGCAGTTGAGGGAATTTGCCGAGTGGCACTGTTGGGTGAGCCCTGATGGGAATTGGAGTGATAGACGGGCATGATCCATTGGGATCCGTTATGGCCGGTTGAGGCCTGTATCAGCTTGCATATAGCATCATGTTTGACTGTTTCTTGTGCCCGTCTGTATGATATGAACTGTATGCTATGAATTGCACGTTTGCTTATGCATGTTGGGGTCTGGTACCGAGGGTAACTGAGAGTAGCTGAACCCTGGACCGCGAACCTAGTCCCCTGGATAGGACCGACCCCACCAGTATACGCTATCCTACGCTAGGATTAGTGGTGAGCTTATTGAGTTTCGACTCACGGGCGGTGGTTGCCCTTCTTCTTACAGATCCAGGTCACCCGTGATGGCTGCACTACCGATGCTTTTTGGACTGCCAGTGCAGATGGATACCCAGATCACCCTCCATTTTGATATGCACGCTGTGATGTGGCATAGGCATGTGACGACTGTACTAGTAGATCGGTGACCCTACCTTGTACCCCATAGATTCGAGGCCTGGTATCGGAGGGCCTGTATGGCTTTGAGGTAACCCAGGAGATTCTCCGATCCCATGGAAGGCGACCATATCCCGACCCGACCTTACTCTCCATCTCTCTCTCTCGGTTTCAGCCGCCCGCCGTCCGCCTACATCGCCGTCGTCGCCCCTCGTCGTCACCCGGCCTTCACCCATCCACGCCGCCCCGAGTTTTTCGTGCCTCTCTCTGGTTTCTGACATTTGGTCACCTGACCCGGAACCTCTCATCTCTCACCTCTCTCGGCTCAGCTCAGACCGACGGTCGTCCCGGTCCACCCAGTCCACCACTGGTCATCTTGGAGCTCCCTATGTGACAGTCTGAAAACTCGACCCATTTGTCAGAATTTCTAAATGAATGGAAATGCTTCGTTAATACACTCTAGTCGACGCTCACTCAGGATTAGCTACCCTGAGATGACCAACCGAAGGGGAAAGGCTATCTGGAAATTTTTCCCAATCAGCCGCCCGTTGGTCTGAGACTGAGACAGAGTCGGTATTTAATGAAATTGACCACAAAATGAAATCCGACATTGGACAATCGAATCAGTAAGATAAACACAATGAAGAAATGAAATCAGTTTCAGAAATGTCGTCTGAAGGTCAGACAGCCGGTGCACGTCGAGAAGCAAGACGTGAATGGAAAATTACCGAAATGCCCCCGGTAAATGCTCAGTCCTTAGAATTAGATAAATTAGGATTTTTGAGAATAGAATCGATGGACCGACACCAAATCCAGTCCAAAATCCGTTCGCGCTCGGGACCCGATCGGTGCATTTGGCACGCAAATCGAGGCAAGTCAAATCAGATGTCACATCAATCAATCAAGTGTCAATCATCAATCAATCATGGCACAATTTCCAAGAATCAATCAATCAAGTCAAGTCAATCTCATCAATCACTATTTCACCAACCCACTATAATCTATTTGATTTTATGGATTATAATCTCTCTCTCTCTCTCTCCTCCCCCTCATTTGTTTCGGCCAACCCCCCTCTCTCTCCCTCTCCCCCGGCTCTCCCTCTCGGCCTCTCGCTCCCCGTCCGCGCCGCCACCGGCCCGTCGTCGCCACCGTTCCGCCTCCACGACGCCAGGTAGGTCCCTCAACCCCCTCCTTGGTTTCGTGGCCTTGGAAGCCCGACCAGACCGCATCCTCTCTTCTCTCTCTCGGTCCAGCCCGTGCCGTTGCCGCCGTCCACGTCGCCGTCGTTCGCCAACGTCCCGCCGTCCGCCTTCACCACCATCACCTCGGTAAGCCCCCTCTCCTTCCCTTGTCTCTTCCGTGGCCTTTGAGCCCCATGGCCGACCAACCTCATCTTCTCTCTCTCTCTCGGCTAGCTCGCTCACCGCCGGCCGTCCGCCCTCCTCGCCGTCCAGCCGCCACCAGCCCTCTAGGTAAGCTCCATCCTCTAATCTTGTAGGCTAGTTGTATATGTGTGTGGATGTGTGTTAGTAGCTAATCAAGGTGATTAGTGGTTAATATGTGCAATTAGGCCTAATGGGCTTAGGCTAATTATGTTTTGAATGGGCCGTGCGTGTGGGCTTGGGATGAATTGGGCCTTGAATTGTATTATGGGCTGCAATTGATGGAATAGGCGTGATGTAATGGGCCTAAGCAAATAATGGGCTTGGGACCTAATTTTATACTAATTGGGCCAATTTAACTCTTGGACCCAATTTGGATAATGGGCCTTATATGGACGAAAATAATTGAATGGGCCCAAATTATAATTGGAATATTATAAGGCCCAATTGTACATGGGCTTAGGACATCAAATTGGGCCTAAAATAACCTAATTGGGCCTAATAGGCTAACTTTGAAAATGGGCTTGGGCCCTACACGAATTTAATACTTATAATGGGCCTAAATTTATATTAATCTTAGAATTAATTCATGGGCCTAAGATTGGTTAATGGGCCTTAGAACTAATTGGGCCCAACTTAATTTAATAGGCCCAACTTGGTTTAATGGGCCTAACCCACTTCATTGGACCTTGAATCCTAATGGCCCAACTTGACTAATGGGCTTAAAACACTGTAATGGGCCGACTTACCTAGTGGACCTACTACCTTGTGGGCCTTGGACCTTAGAACGGGCTTTAGGCCCATTCGAACCTGAATCCACTAATGGGCCTTAAACCAAGCTAAGCCTAATTCAACTACACCCGAGGGGTTATTAAATCACTGAATCATTAGTCGTGGGTTACTAACTCCCAGGGACTAACATGGGTGATTGGGCTTAGGCCGAGTTATCGAGTCCGCAAGATGGGTTCAATTTATATGGGTTTAACCAGAGAAATGGTATGAGATATTATATTGAGCCTGTCTGGCCGAGGAACTGTGTGTGGGGCATTTGATCTCTTATAGTTTGGCTTGACGAGCACGTGATTACTTTGATGACTTCTTGATGTGCTCTGTACTTGTGCTTATATACCATTGCATGCATGCTCTATGTCTGATTTGCTGGTTGCAATCATGTGGGCCCCGCATACATTGAGAGCATGGCATGAGTCACCAGAGATGTGACAAGAGAAGGTGCCCCAGAGGCGTTGTTACGCGGGGAAATGGAGGGAAAAGGGAGAAACCAACGTAAGGCGTCAGATACGCAGTTGAGGAAATTTGCCGAGTGGCACTGTTGGGTGAGCCCTGATGGGAATTGGAGTGATAGACGGGCATGATCCATTGGGATCCGTTATGGCCGGTTGAGGCCTGTATCATTGCATATGGCATCATGTTTGACTGTTTCTTGTGCCCGTCTGTATGATATGAACTGTATTGCTATGAATTGCACGTTTGTCTATGCATGTTGGGGTCTGGTACCGAGGGTAACTGAGAGTGTCTGAACCCTGGACCGCGAACCTAGTCCCCTGGATAGGACCGACCCCACTAGTATACGCTATCCTACGTTAGGATTAGTGGTGAGCTTATTGAGTTTCGACTCACGGGCGGTGGTTGCCCTTCTTTTACAGATCCAGGTCACCCGTGATGGCTGCACCACCGATGCTTTTTGGACTGCCAGTGCAGATGGATACCCAGATCACCCTCCATTTTGATATGCACGCCACGCTGTGGCATAGGCATGTGACGACTGTACTAGTAGATCAGGGTGGACCCTACCTTGTACCCCATAGATTCGAGGCCTGGTATAGGGAGGGCCTGTATGGTTTTGAGGGACCTCAGAGAGACTCCCCTATCCCTATGGAGGACGACCCGATCCTGTTGCAGCCAGCCGAGTATGGTGGCGAGGTGATCGACCCCGACCCACTGCAGGAGTTGCCGTCCCCAGGACGTTCTGAGATTGACGGCCACGAGGAGGGTGACGCCATGGACACTGACGAGGAGGATCCAGAGGAGGACCCCGAGGAGGATCCCGAGGAGGAGCCTGAGGAGGTCTGAGTCCACTGTTGCTGGTCTAGATTTTTGAGCGAGCGTAGATGTCATGACCATAGTTGAGATTTTCTTTTGGGGTCTGTACTTAACGCTCTATATATATATATGATGTTGTATTTCCTTTTGTAAAAGTGTTCTTGTCTTTTCATACTACCCTACCATCTTGTGTATGTATGCATGTGTAGAAGGCACGCTTCCGCAGGTTTCAGATTGTTGTCGTTTTGCGCTAGCGTAGCTTGGCCGCGATGTGCATCCTGGGCCGTCGCTACTCGTAGGCCAGGCGTACGCAGGGTTCTTCACGATATGAGCAGGGATGTCGCGGGCTCGATTGGGGTTCGGGGCGTGACATCCCCGTTCGAGTGGTATCAGAGCAAGGTCAGCTCGATACGAGACCGTTCGAGGATTTGGAGTGATAAGGCTGATGATTTTGGGGTAGTTAGATAGACAGACCCTAGACCTAAGGATTAGGAAGGGTAGAATGCATGAATTGATTGGCGCATGTGCTTGCAGAGTTAGAGGATTAGTCCAGTATGACTATAGACTATGATGTCTGGAACTAATCTGCAGATGCGTCAGGACCTGAGGTAAGGTTCTAAAGCATAGCCCCATGAGTAGGGTGCTTGAGTGCTGATTGCTGATTGATTAGTTGCTAATTGGATGCTTGTGTTTGTATGCCTAGTCGGCTGTTGCGCGCTGCTTGACCATCATGCATTGCACGATTTCTGCATCAAAGGAAAATGGTTTAAAATGAAGTTGATTTAAAATAAAGATTTGAGGATTTGAAAAGCGCATGCATCATATTTTATTGGGCTGGGTAACCGTCAGCCTGGTATGGGACAGGTCTGACGGGACGTCTAAAAACTGCAATGAAGCGTGGTATGGGACACGTGGAGTGGGATTCTCTCTGGCTGTGGGTAACTTAGGACAACTGTTCGCACCAAGAAATGAGGAGGGCGGGGAGTGGTCGCCGGGGCAGAGACCCGATCAAGGAGCGGCTCCCGACAGGCTTCTAGTTGAGGTGGCGAACAGAGTGGCCTAGGTTGTGCATTGTCAGGGTGAGTCTAGGTGTCTTCCGAGTCCAATTGCATTAAAAGCTGCAGCGAACTTTACATGCATATTCATGTCAGTAGACGCGACAGTAGGCGAAAGCTTGATTGTTAGTTTTAGGATTTCAAATTCCTGAATGGAATTTCGTTGGTATAGGTGTGAGTGAGAACTAGAAGGATGAGCAATAGGGGCAGAAGACCCAGTGCTGGTGCGTCGAGTTCAAGGGCTCCTGCGCCTGAAGGAGACCCAAGGATAGAGGAAATGATGAGGGTGCTGACTGAGGTTAGCAATCTGATGGGTAGGCAAGCTGCTGAGAGAGCTGCCACTGTTGCCCAAGCAGCTGAGGCCGCCTTGGCCGCTGCAAATGGAGCCCATGGGGGCAATGGGCATGGCAATGGAGGACGTCAGACCCATCACATAGTGGAGCAGTTTCTGAAGCTGCAACCCTCGAAGTTTGATGGCACTGGAGGACCCGAAGTAGCTGCCTCGTGGATCGAGCAGCTGGAGAAAGCATTCACCGTGCTTGGATGCACGGATGAAGAGAAGGTCTCACTGGCGACCTATCAGCTCCAGAGCACTGCAGATGATTGGTGGAAGGCCACCAGAGGACGAGTCTTTCCTGATGGCATGAGGCCAAACTGGGCTGCTTTCTGTGCAGCATTTAATGGAAAGTATTTCTCCGAGGCAGCCCAGGAGAGGAAAATGGAGGAGTTTATCAGGCTTCGCCAAGGGTCAATGACAGTGGACCAGTATGAAGGCGAGTTTGCCAGACTGTCCAAGTTCGCTCGAAGGCTGATAGAGGACCCATGGGACAAAGCCAGAAGATTCAGAGAAGGTCTGAGGCCTGAGCTGAAGAGTATGATGATCGCCACCGGGCTGAGAGACTACAACGAGATTTATGAACGAGCTCTGGCGATAGAGCGAGACCTACAGGAGAAGGCTGCCGCATCTGGATCGCGGTTTATGCCAGGAAGGAACTTCAGAGATTTCGGCAAGAGGCCGATGAAGGACAACCGCAGGTTCGTCCCACCTGCGAGAAGAACTTTGGGAAAGCCATCCACCCTGGAATCAGAACTGCCGTGATTGTGGCAGAAGGCATGGGAACAGCCCTTGCCCGAAGAAGACTGGGGGATGCTTTGGGTGTGGTCAGTTGGGGCATTCAGAGGAACTGCCCGAAGAATGGTCCAAGACCCCCGTTCCAACCGCAGCAGCAGCAGGCAGATGGCAATGCCCCGCAAGGAATTCTGAACCGTCCACCTGCTCAGGGACGAGTCTATGCAGTGGCGCGCAAGGATGCTGAGAATGCGCCAGGGGTGATCACAGGTACCATTTCTCTCTGTGGTCACACCGCCTATGCTTTATTTGATCCTGGTGCATCCCATTCGTTCATATCTGCACGTTTTGCTGCGTTGGCTGGAATAGAAACTAGACCGTTGGATGTTGTATTGCATGTGGCCACCCCGTTGAAAGATAGAGTAATTGTTATGTTAGGGTGTAAGGGGTGTGAGATAGCTTTGGGAGATAGAGTTGAGAAGATTGACTTAGCTGTCCTGCCCATGTATGATTTCGACGTAATTGTCGGCATGGATTGGTTGGTTAGACATGGAGCAGTTATTGACTGCAGTAGAAGTATAATAAGGCTGAACCCAGTAGATGGGCCTGAGTATGAGTTTAAAGGAAACCGAGGTGGAACCTCAATTCCTTGGATTTCGCCCTAGAAGCGACCAAGCTGATGGATCAAGGTTGCCTAGGATTCTTAGCATCAGTGATAGATTCGTCGGCTCAAGAAGTGAAGCTGGAGGAGGTGCCTATAGTGAGAGAATACCCCGATGTATTTCCTCAGGAGTTGCCTGGCTTGCCACCAGAGCGTGAGGTAGAGTTTGTAATTGAGTTGGCACCTGGGACTGAGCCGATCTCTAAAGCACCGTATAGGATGTCGTTGTCTGAGCTGAAGGAGCTGAAGGTACAGATGCAAGAGCTGCTGGATAAAGGATTTATCCGCCCCAGTGCTTCACCGTGGGGAGCTCCGGTGCTGTTTGTGAAGAAGAAAGATGGCACGTTAAGGCTGTGTATAGACTACAGACAACTGAACCAAGTGACGATCAAGAACAAGTATCCTCTGCCAAGGATTGATGATCTGTTTGATCAGCTGGAAGGAGCATGTGTGTTCTCTAAGATAGACCTAAGGACAGGCTATCACCAGCTAAGGATCAAGAAGGAGGATATCCCGAAGACTGCCTTTAGGACGAGATATGGGCATTACGAGTTCACCGTCATGCCATTTGGATTGACAAATGCCCCAGCTGCATTCATGGATATGATGAACAGGGTGTTCAAGGAGTTTCTGGATCAGTTCGTAATAGTCTTCATCGATGATATTCTGGTATACTCGAAGAGCTCTGAGGACCATGAGCAGCATTTGAGGACCGTTCTACAGACCTTAAGGGAACACTCGCTGTATGCGAAGTTTAGTAAGTGCGAGTTCTGGCTGAGTAGAGTGGCGTTCCTTGGACACATCGTATCTGGAGAAGGAATATCAGTGGATCCAGCTAAGATCGAAGCTGTGGAGAAGTGGCCGAGGCCTACAACCGTAACTGAAGTAAGAAGCTTCCTTGGATTAGCTGGGTATTACAGACGCTTCGTGGAAAGGTTCTCCGCGATAGCCGCTCCAATGACAAGATTGTTGAAGAAGGAGTCGAAGTTTGAATGGAATGCGAAGTGCGAGGAAAGTTTTCAGGAGTTAAAGATAGGCTGACCTCCGCGCCAGTATTGACCATCCCATCCGGACCTGGAGGATTTGAGATTTACAGCGATGCTTCGCTAAGAGGTCTAGGATGTGTCTTGATGCAACATGGACGAGTAGTGGCTTATGCATCTCGACAGCTGAGGCCGCATGAGATGAATTATCCGACGCACGACCTGGAGTTGGCTGCTATAATTTTTGCGTTGAAGATCTGGAGACACTATCTGGTGGGAGAGAAATTTCAGATATATACGGATCACCAGAGCCTGAAGTACCTGTTCTCGCAGAAGGAGCTTAATATGAGGCAGCGTCGATGGATGGAACTGCTGAAAGACTATGACTGTGATATCCTGTACCATCCAGGAAAGGCGAATAAGGTGGCGGATGCTCTGAGCGAAAGTCGAGCATCGCGCATATGATGGTAAAGGAATGGACGCTGCTAGAAGAAATCAGAGACTCTGAATTCAAGGTTGAGATAGGAAGTCTCTCAAGCCTGATGGCTACTCTACAGATTGAGCCAGAGATTCAACTGAAGATCAAGGAATTACAGTCTACGGACCCCGATATCCAGAAGATCGTGATGATGAATGCCGAAGAGAGGAAAGATGACTTCAAGGTGACTGAAGACGGGATAGTAAAGTTTAGAGGACGTCTGTGTGTGCCAAACGACGAAGAGTTGAAGGAAAGGATTCTATCAGAGGCTCACAGGAGCAATTACAGTATCCACCCTGGAAGTACGAAGATGTACCAGAATCTACGTCAGCACTACTGGTGGAATGGAATGAAGGTGGATGTGGCTAAGCATGTAGCCAAGTGCCTGACGTGTCAACAAGTAAAGGCACAACATTGCAAGCCTGGAGGACTGTTGCAACCATTGGAGATCCCAGAATGGAAGTGGGAGCACATCACCATGGATTTCGTGACGGGACTGCCGAGAAGTCAGAGAGGAAATGACTCAATCTGGGTGATAGTAGACAGATTGACCAAGTCTGCACATTTTATCGCAGTGCGAAAGGATTCCACATTGGAGAAGCTGGCTGAACTGTATGTGAGACAGATTGTAAGACTGCATGGAGTGCCAGTAAGCATTGTGTCAGATAGGGATCCTCGTTTCACAGCCACATTCTGGAAGAGTCTGCAGGGTGCTCTGGGGACAGAGTTAAGGTTCAGTACAGCCTACCACCCTCAGACAGATGGTGTGACAGTCTGAAAATTCGACCCATTTGTCAGAATTTCTAAATGAATGGAAATGCTTCGTTAATACACTCTGGTCGACGCTCACTCAGGATTAGCTACCCTGAGCTGACCAACCGAAAGGGAAAGGCTATCTGGGAATTTTCCCAATCAGCCGCCCGTTGGCCTGAGACTGAGACAGGGTCAGTATTTAATGAAATTGACCACAAAATGAAATTCGACGGTGGATAATCGAATCAGTACGATAAACACAAAGAAGAAATGGATTCAGTTTCAGAAATGTCGACTGAAGGTCAGACAGCCGGTGCACGTCGAGAAGCAAGACGTGAATGGAAAATTACCGAAATGCCCCCGGTAAATGCTCAGACCTTAGAATGAGACTAATTAGGATTTTTGAGAGTAGACTCGATAGACCGACGCCAAAGCCTGCCCAGAATTCGTTCGCGCTCGGGACCCGATCGGTGCATTTGGCACGCAAATCGAGGCAAATCAGATGTCACATCAAGATGTCACATCAATCAGATGTCAAATCAGATGTCACATCAATCGGATGTCACATCAATCAATCAATCACATCATGGCACAAGTTCCAAGGCAATCAATCAAGTCAATCAAGTGTCATTCAAGTCTCATCCATGTCATAAACCTAACCCACTATACCTAATTTTCCCCTTATTTTAAATGGATTATAATCTATTCTCTTCTCTCTCCTCCTCATTTGAAATTTTCGGCCACCCCATTCTCTCCCTCACTCTCCCGAAATCTCCCTCTCCCTCTCGGACTCACTCTCTCGGTCACCCGCCGGAACCGCCGTCGTCCGCCGTTCCCGTCGCCTCGTCCGGTCGCCGCCGGCCTTCCGTCGTCACGGTGAGCCCCTTAAACCTTGTTTCATTCTTCTTCTTGGCCTTGGATGAGCCGTCCCCGACCTCACTCTCTCCCTCTTCTCTCGGTCAGCCCGTCGTTCGCCCGAAGCCGTCCGCCGTCCACGTCGTCGTTCGGCCTCCGTCGGCTCCGACCCGACATCCCGTTGCTTTGGTGAGTCCCTTGCCCCTTGTTCCTTCCATTTTCGTGCCTTGAGGAGACCCCAAGGCCGCCGAACCAACCCTCACCGTTTCTCTCTCTCTCGGTCCCCCGTGTAGCTCACTCACCGCCGGCCACCGTCCGCCCTCCTTCGCCGTCCAGCCGCCTCCACCGACCCCTCTAGGTAAGCTTTATTCACTAATCTTGACCTAGGCTAATTGTATGCATGTGTGGTTGGTCGGTTTAGTTGCTAATCAAGGTGATTAGTGGGTAATAAGTATAATTTGATGTTATTTGGGCTTAGGCCATTCGGGTTTGGCATTGGGCCGTGCGTGTGGGCCGCTTGAGGAGAGGATTTGGGCCTCGGGATTATTTGTTTGGGCTGAAATTGGTGAAATGGGAGTGTTCTATAATGGGCCTAAGTGAACTAATGGGCTTGGGGTTCTAATTTGATACTAATTGGGCCTAAACAAGTCAATTGGACCCAATTTGGATAATGGGCCTTATATGGACGAAAATGGGTATTAATTGGGCCCAAATTATAATTTTGAACGTTAATTTACGAGGCCCATTAATGTACATGGGCCTAGGATGACCAAATGGACCTAAAATGGACTAATTGGGCCTATTTGACTAACGTTTGAAAATGGGCTTGGGCCCTACACGAAAATTTAATAATAATGGGCCTTAATTACTTAATGGACTTAAGGAATTAATTAATGGGCCTAAGATTGGTTATTGGGCCTTAGATACTAATTGGGCCCAACTTAATTTAATAAGCCCAACTTGGTCTAATGGGCCTAACCCACTTCATTGAACCTTGAATTCTATTAGGCCCAACTTGTCTAATGGGCTTAGAACCCTGTGATGGGCCGACTTCCCTTGATGAACCTATATACCCTTGGTGGGCCTTGGGCATTAGATCGGGCTTTAGGCCCATTCGAATTTGAACCCTCTAACTGGGCCTTAAACCAAGCCGAGCCTAATTTAACTGTAACCAAGGGGTTAATAAAACACTGAATCATTAGTCGGGGGACACTGACTCTGTGACAGTCTGAAAATTCGACCCAATTGTCAGAATCTCTAAATGAATGGAAACACTTCATTAATACACTCTAGTCGACGCTCACTCAGGATTAGCTACCCTGAGCTGACCAACCGAAGGGGAAAGGCTATCTGGGAATTTTCCCAATCAGCCGCCCGTTGGTCCGAGACCGAGACAGGGTCGGTATTTAATGAAATTGACCACAAAATGAAATCCGACATTGGACAATCGAATTAGTAAGGTGAACACAATGAAGAAATGAAGTCAGTTCCAGAAATGTCGACTGAAGGTCAGACAGCCGGTGCACGTCGAGAAGCAAGACGTGAATGGAAAATTACCGAAATGCCCCCGGTAAATGCTCAGACCTTAGAATGAGACTAATTAGGATTTTTGAGAATAGAATCGAGGGACCGACACCAAATCCAGTCCAAAATCCGTTCGCGCTTGGGACTAGATCGGTGCATTTGGCACGCAAATCGAGGCGGGTCAAATCAGTTGTCACATCAATCGGATGTCACATCAATCTTGGCACAATTTCCAAGGCATGACAATCCCATCAATCCATCCATCAACTTGTCAAGTACAAGTCTAATCCTAAACACTATTACCCCTCTAACCACCCCACTACTTGATTTTTCATTTTCTTGAAAAATTGGATTATAATGTATCTACTCTCTCTCTCCTCCCTCATTCTCATTTTCGGCCACCCCTCACTCCCTCTCTCTCTCTCCCGATCACTCTCTCTCTCGGCCCCTCCCTCTCGTTCGCTCGCCGCCCGCCGCGAAGCCGCCGCCACCGTCCAAGCCGTCGCCTCCGTCCGGCCACCACCGACCACCACCTTGTCTTGGTAAGTCTTCCAGCCCTTCTTACCCTCATTTCGCGACTTGAGACCCGAGAAGACCGCCGGCCAGACCCTAAACGCTTCTCTCTCTCTCGGCTTGTCCGTCCGCCGCCCGCCCCGTCGCCGACGTCCCCTCACCGTCCGGCCCCCACGGCTGGTCCCCATGCTCCCTTACTTCTCTTATGTGCCTCACTCCTTATTTTGGCCATGGACAGCCCCTCGAACAGCCCGGAACCGCCGCCAAGCCGCCGTCCCTCTCCGCTCGGCCGTGGACCCATTCGGCCGCCGTTCGTCCGCCCCGTCGTCGTCACCGATCCCGACCCCTCTAGGTAAGCTTTACTCACTAATCTTGACCTAGGCTAGTTGTATGCATATGTGGTTGGTTGGTTTAGTTTCTAATCTAGGGGATTAGTGGATAATGTGCAAAATTTGTTGCTAATCGGGTTTAGACCATTCGGGTTTGGCATTGGGCCGTGTGTGTGGGCCGCGTGAGGAGAGAATTTGGGCCTCGGGATGATTTGTTTGGGCCGAAATTGGTGAAATGGGAGTGTTCTATAATGGGCCTAAGTGAACTAATGGGCTTGGGGTTCTAATTTGCTACTAATTGGGCCTAAACAAGTCTAATTGGACCCAATTTGGTTAATGGGCCTTGTATGGACGAAATGAGTATTAATTGGGCCCAATTTGTAATTAAATTATTAAATCATAAGGCCCAATGATGCATATGGCTTAGGACATCATTTTGGGCCTAAAATGGACGAATTGGGCCAATTTGACCAACTTGTGAAATTGGGCTTGAGCCCTACCCGAATTTAACATTTATAATGGGCCTTAATTACATAATGGACTTAAGATTTAATTAATGGGCCCAAGATTGGTCAATGGGCCTTACTTAATTTAATAAGCCCAACTTGGTTCAATGGACCTAAACCATTCCTTGGGACTTCGAACCTTAATGGGTCCAACTCAATTATTGGGCCTAGAACACTGTGATGGGCCGACTTATCTTAGTGGACTTAATTACCCTTGTGGGCCTTGGGCCTTGGACCGGGCTTAGGGCCCATTTGAACTTGAACCCTCTAATTGGGCCTTGAACCAGCTTTGCCTAATTCGACTATAACCAAGGGTTAATAAAACACTGAATCATTAGTCGTGGGACATTGACTCCCAGGGGACTGATCTGAGTGAATGGGCTTAGGCCGAATTATCGAGTTCGCTGAGAGGAGAATTCTAAGTCATATGGGCTTGGCTAGTGAAATGGTTTGAGACACTCTTTCGAGCCTGTCTGGTTGGGAGACTGTATGTGGAGTGCTAGCCCTCTTATAATTCGGCTTGATGAGCACGTAATTCTTTGATGATCTCTTGATATGCTCTGTGCTGTGTTTATGCACCATTTCATGCATGCTCTGTGTTCGATTGGCTGATTGCAATCATGTGGGCCCCGCATACATCGAGAGCATAGCATGAGTCACCAGAGACGTGACATGAGAATGTGCCCTGATAGGGAATGGAGAGAAAAGGGAGGCCAACGTAAGGCGTCCGAGACGCAGTGTGGTATTTGCCGTGTGGCACTAAGAATGAGCCCTGATGGGAATTGGAGTGATAGACGGGCATGTTCCATAGGGAACCGATATGGCCGACTGAGGCCTGTTTCATTTGCATGTGGCATTGTGATTGATTGCTGTTATTGCCGTCTGTATATTTGAATCGCCTTGATATGCCTTGCCTGTCTACGTTCGTGTTGAGGGATTGGTACCGAGGGGACCAAGAGTGTCTGAACCCTGGACCGCGAACCTAGTCCACTGGATAGGACTGACCCCACTAGTATACGCTATCCTGCGTTAGGATTAGTGGTGAGCTTGCTGATTTCGACTCAGGGGCGGTGGTTGCCCTTCTTTTACAGATCCAGGTCACCCATGATGGCTGCACCGCCGATGATTTTTGGACTGCCAGTACAGATGGATACTGAGATCACCCTCCATTTTAACATGCACGCCACTCTGTGGCATAGGCATGTGACTACTGTGTTAGTAGATCAGGGTGGACCTTACCTTGTACCCCATAGATACGAGGCCTGGTTTAGAGAGGGCCTGTATGGCTTCGAGGGACCTCAGAGAGACTCCCCGATTCCCATGGAGGACGACCCGATCTTGTTGCAGCCAGCAGAGTATGGTGGCGAGGTGATCGACCCCGACCCACTGCAGGAGATGCCGTCCCAGGACGTTCCGAGATCGATGGCCATGAGGAGGGTGACGCCATGGACACAGATGAGGAGGATCCAAAGGAGGACCCAGAGGAGGACCCAGAGGAGGATCCAGAGGAGGAGCTGGAGGTGGACTGAGTTCCGCTGTTTCTGGTCTAGATTTTGAGAGCGTAGATAGCTTGACCATAGTGAGGTTTTCTTTTGGGGTCTGTACTGGACGCTCTATATATATATATATATGATGTTGCTTTCCTTTGTAAAAGTGTTCTTGCCATTTTATACTACCCTGTATCTTGTGCATGTATGTATTTATAGAAGGCACGCTTCCGCAGGTTTTCGATTGTTGTCGGTTTGCGCTAGCGTCGCTTGGCCGCGATGAGCATCCTGGGCCGTCGCTACTCGTAGGCCAGGCGTACGCCGGGATTCGTTGATGTTTATGAACC
>JAGVVM010019022.1:0-22392 GCA_019149425.1 Psidium friedrichsthalianum | reverse complement strand
CAAATCGCATTGTGATTGTCTGCTGTTATTGCCCGTCTGTGTATTTAGGGTCGTGCCGATATACCTTGCCTATCTATTTTCGTGTTGAGGGTTTGGTACCGAGGGAACTGAGAGTGTCTGAGCCCTGGACCGCGAACCTAGTCCACTGGATAGGACCGACCCTACTAGTATACGCTATCCTACGTTAGGATTAGTGGTGAGCTTGCTGAGTGTCGACTCACGGGCGGTGGTTGCCCTTCTTTCACAGATCCAGGTCACCCATGATGGCCGCACCGCCGATGCTTTTTGGACTGCCAGTACAGATGGACACAGAGATCACCCTCCATTTTGATATGCACGCCACTCTGTGGCATAGGCATGTGACCACCGTGTTAGTAGATCAGGGTGGACCTTATCTTGTACCCCACAGATACGAGGCCTGGTTTAGAGAGGGCCTGTATGGCTTCGAGGGACCTCAGAGAGACTCCCCGATTCCCATGGAGGACGACCCGATCTTACTGCAGCCAGCCGAGTATGGTGGCGAGGTGATCGACCCCGACCCACTGCAGGAGATGCCGTCCCCAGGACGTTCCGAGATCGATGGCCATGAGGAGGGTGACGCCATGGACACAGACGAGGAGGATCCAGAGGAGGATCCCGAGGAGGAGCTTGAGGTGGACTGAGTCTCGCTGTATCTGGTCTGGTTTTGAGAGCGCAGATAGTATGACCATAGTGAGGTTTTCTTTTGGGGTCTGTACTTGACGCTCCATATATATATATGACGTTGTATTTCCTTTTTGTAAAAGTGTTCTTGTCCTTTCATACTACCCTGTTATCTTGTGTATGTATGCATGTGTAGAAGGCACGCTTCCGCAGGTTTTCGATTGTCGTCGGTTTGCGCTAGCGTCGCTTGGCCGCGATAAGCACCCTGGGCCGTCGCTACTCGTAGGCCAGGTGCATGCCAGGTTGGTTGCGCCATGAGCAGGGATGTTGCGGGCTCGATTGGGGTTCGGGGCGTGACAGCAACCCTGATCCATCAGCCTGGTTGCTTCTAGCGCAGAAATCCAAGGAATTGAGGTTCCACCTCGATTTCCTTTAAACTCATACTCAGGCCCATCTACTGGGTTCAACCTTATTATACTCCTACTGCAGTCAATAACTGCTCCATGTCTAACCAACCAGTCCATGCCAACAATCAAGTCAAAATCATACATGGGCAGGACAGCTAAGTCAATCCTCTCGATTCTATCTCCCAAAGCTATCTCACACCCCTTACACCCTAACATAACGATTACTTTATCTTTCAACGAGGTGGCCACATGCAATACAACATCCAATGGTCTAGTTTCTATTCCAGCCAACGCAGCAAAACGTGCAGATATGAACGAAAGGGATGCACCAGGATCAAACAAGGCATAGGCGGTATGACCACAGAGAGAAACGGTACCTGTGATCACCCCTGGCGCATTCTCAGCATCCTTGCGCGCCACAGCATACACTCGTCCCTGAGCAGGCGGACGGTTCAGAATCCCTTGAGAAGCATTCGCCATTGGTGGCTGCTGCTGCGGTTGGAACTGGGGTCTTGGACCATTCCTCGGGAAGTTCCTCTGAATGTGCCCCATCTGACCACATCTGAAGCATCCCCAGTCTTCTTTGGGCAGGGGTTGTTGCCATGCCTTCTGCCACAGTCACGGCAGTTTTGGTTTCCAGCAAATGGTGGCTTTCCCAAGGTCCTCCTTGCAGGCGGAACGAACCTGCGGTTGTCCTTCATCGGTCTCTTGCCGAAATCTCTGAAGTTCCTTCCTGGCATGAACCGCGATCCAGATGCGGCAGCCTTCTCCTGTAGGTCTCGCTCTATAGCAAGGGCTCTCTCATAAATCTCGTTGTAGTCCCTCAGCCTAGTAGCAATAATCATACTCTTCAGCTCAGGCCTCAGTCCTTCTCTGAACCTTCTGGCCTTGTCCCACGGATCCTCTATCAACCTTCGAGCAAACTTGGACAGTCTGGCAAACTCGCCTTCATACTGGTCTACTGTCATGGACCCTTGGCGAAGTCTAATGAATTCCTCCATCTTCCTCTCCTGGGCTGCCTCGGAGAAGTATTTCCCATTGAACGCTGCGCAGAATGCAGCCCAGTTCGGCCTCATGCCATCAGGAAAGACTCGTCCTCTGGTGGCCTTCCACCAATCATCTGCGGTGCTCTGGAGCTGATAGGTCGCCAGTGAGACCTTCTCTTCATCCGTGCATCCAAGCACTGTGAATGCTTTCTCCAGCTGCTCGATCCATAAGGCAGCTACTTCAGGTCCTCCAGTGCCGTCAAACTTCGAGGGTTGCAGCTCAGCTGCTCTACTCGTATGAGGGTCTGACGTCCTCCATGTCGCGAGCTCGATTGGGGTTCGGGGCGTGACATCCCCGTTCGAGTTGTCACGCCCCGAACCCCAATCGAGCTCGCGACATCCCAGTCATACATTTAAATTCTACTCGCGCTCGCCTGATCCACGATACGCGACGGCCCAGGGAGTCTCTTCGTCGCGACCAGACGACGCGTCCTGCAATCTCATGAACCTGCGGAAGCTAATCTCCTATCCCATACAAGCATACATACGATCTTGGGGTAACAGAGTGCAAGGGAGGTAGTCGACAATATTAGTCAAACTAAAATTCATATTCATACATATAAGAGCGTCAGGTACAGACCATCAACAATGGAGGTCATCACAATACATTTCAAAATCTACGATCGATCAGTTTACATCACCCAGGCCTGACATCTAGTTTTCGCCAACCTCGCTCCAGTTTGTCTGCCAAGAGGGCTCCTCTAGATCCTGCTCGATCTCTGGAGAGGACGGCTCGGTCTCTACCTCCACTCGGAGTCCAAAAGGTGTCGGGGTGCATCCATCACGGTGATTTGGGATCTGAAAATTTGGCAACCACCGCCAGTGAGTCGAGGACTCAGCAAGCTCACCACTAATCCTAGCGTAGGATAGGGTATACTCGTGGGGTCGGTCCTATCCGGTAACTAGGGTATAGGGTCCAAGGTTCAGACACTCTCAATTTCCCTCGGTACCAGACCCCCAACGTAAACAAATGTGCAATTCATAGTAATACAGTTCACATCATACAGACGGGCACAAGAGATGTCAATCAGATGCCATATGCAATGTTTCGGGCCTCAACCGGCCATATCGGATCCCAATGGATCAAACTTAGGCCTCAACCGGCCATAACGGATCCCAATGGATCAAACTCAGGCCTCAACCGGCCATAACGGATCCCAATGGATCATGCCCATCTATCGCTCCAATTCCCATCAGGGCTCATTCTCTGTGCCACACGGCAAACGCCACACTGCGTCTCGGACGCCTTACGCTGGCCTCCCTTTTCTCTCCATCTCCCATCAGGGCACATTCTCAGCCATTCGGCAAATACCACACTGCGTCTTGGACGCCTTACGTTGGCCTCCCTTTTTCCTCCACTTCCCCGCGTATCAACGCCTCTGGGGCTCATTCTCTTGTCACATCTCTGGTGACGCATGCCATGCTCTCAATGAATGCGGGGCCCTCATGATTGCAACCAGCAATTTAAACACAGAGCATGCATGCTATGGTATATGAGCACAAGTACAAGGCACATCAAGAAATCATCAAAGTAAACATGTGCTCGTCAAACCAGACCATATGAGATTCAAAGGCCCCACGCACAAACCCCTAGCCAGACAGGCTCAATAGAGTATCCCATATTAATTCTCGGGTCAAACCCATAACGATTGGAATCTCATCTCAGCGGCCTTAATAACTCGGCCTAAACCCAATCACCCATGCTAGTCCCCTGGGAGTCAATAACCCACGACCGATAATTCAGTGATTTAACAGACCCTCGGGTGTAGTTGTATTAGGCTTAACTTGGTTCCAGGCTCATTTAGTGGATTCAAGTACGTTTGGGCCTAAAGCCCATTCTTGGGTCCAAGGCCCACAAGGTAATTAGGTCTACTAAGGTATGTCGGCCCATTATAGTGCTTTAAGCCCATTAGTCAAGTTGGGCCCATTAAGGTTCAAGGTCTAATGTAGTGGGTTAGGCCCATTAACCTAGTTGGGCTTATTAAATTAAGTTGGGTCTAATTAATTAAGTTGGGCCCACTTAGTATCTAAGGCCCATTAACCAATCTTAGGCCCATGAGTTAATTCTAAGATTAAAAGTATAATTTGGGCCCATTATTATAATTAAATTCGTATAGGGCCCAAGCCCATTTCTAAAGTTTAACTTATTAAGCCCAATTTGACCATTTTGGGCCCCATTTGTTATCCTAAGCCCATGTATATTATTGGGCCTTATATTTAATATTTAAAGTCATAATTTAGGCCCAAATAATTCCAAATTTCATCCATTAAGGCCCACTAGTTCGTCCCAAGCCCAATTAGTTGCATTAGGGCCCAATTAGCTTAAAATAAAACTCCCAAGCCCAAATATACTCTTCGGCCCATTATTTAACTCGCCCAACTCAATCATTTCAGCCCATAAACAACATTTCCAAGCCCGATTATACGCTGGATTTTCGTTCATCATGAAGCCCAATAAGTTAGATTAGGCCCATAAGCTTGGATTAGGTTAGTTTAGCCTAAATTAAGCCCCGAGGCCCACTAGTATCACACGGCCCACTCATTTCACGCCCACATCACTCATTTGCAGCCCATAATTCACAAATTACAGTCCACTCCAAGTTGTCGAGCTCATGGTTTAACCCAACAAGCCAATCACCTAACCAATCTAATTAGCCTAAATCTTAATCACGCATTTCTCTTCATAACTCACCATGACCAGCCCTTAATATTACATCCCACATGCATATACCACTAACCTAAACCAAGATTAGTAGTGGAGCTTACCTTGGAGGGACCGGGATGAAGACGAAGACTCGATTGGCCCGTTTGGGCGTTCACGGCAAGAGGGAGAGAAGCGGCGGCTTCGGGGGCTGAACGAGGATCAAGCCGGGGCCATAGCAAGCTGGAAGACAAGGATAAGACATGGTTATAGGTTCTTTAGGCTCACGGGGTCAGAATGGGGGCCGTAGAAAGCAAGGCACAAACTGTCCCAGAAAAACAGTTTCGTCGACCGAAATGTAAACGAACAAATGAAAGCCCAAACGATGTCGGATCGGAGTGAAATCAAGTTCTGTGAACTCACCTCGGATGGGGCTACGACATATCCAAAATTCAGGACGATCCAACGGTTGAGTTTTTGTGGGCAGCCGTTTGAAGTTGAGGGTCAGCTGGAAAATCCGAACAGCACAGGGTCATGGTTTGGTCAAATTTCGAGGGGGTCCCTGGCAAGATCTTGGGAAGAGGTTTGCATACCTTCGAAGCCCGTTGTCTTACGGTCGCGTGGGAGAAAACGGGG
Source organism: Psidium friedrichsthalianum (assembly GCA_019149425.1). Lineage (NCBI taxonomy): Eukaryota > Viridiplantae > Streptophyta > Magnoliopsida > Myrtales > Myrtaceae > Psidium > Psidium friedrichsthalianum. The sequence goes on along the minus strand of JAGVVM010019022.1, from coordinate 17,020 downwards.
AGTCGTTTGGACTCCGGACGACTCCGAACGGGCCGTTTCCGTCCGGGCGCGCGCTGCAGGCCGAGAAGACGCGCGGGAGGAGGAGAGCTTCGGGAGAGAGGAAGGGAAGAGGGATTTGGCCGAAAAATGGTGAGGAGAGAGAGAGAGAAGAGATTATAAAGTTTAAAATGGGTGGAAAATAAAATAAAAATCAAGTTAGTGGGGTTAGGTGAATTTGATAAGATGTGAAGGAGACTTGATGTGATTGTCTTGGAAGTTGTGCCACTTGATTTGATTGATTTGATTGATGTGATTGATTGGACATTGATTGATTTGACACTTGATTTGACTTGCCTCGATTTGCGTGCCAAATGCACCGATCGGGTCCTGAGCGCGAACGAACTTCGGACTGGATTGGGTTTCGATCTACCGTATTTATTCTCAAAAATCCTAATTTATCAAATTCTAAGGACTGAGCATTTACCGGGGGCATTTCGGTAATTTTCCATTCACGTCTTGCTTCTCGACGTGCACCGGCTGTCTGCCCTTCGGGCGATGTTTCTGAAACTGTATCCATTTCTACATTGTGACCATCTTAGAAATTCGATTGTCCAAGATCGAAATTCATTTCGTGGCCGAATCCATTAAATTACGACTCTGTCGAATTCCTCAGACCAACGGGCGGCTGTTTAGGAAAATTTCCTAGGTAGCCATTCCCCTTCGGTTGGTCGTCTCAAGTTGATCAGACTCGAGTGAGGCTTAACTAGAGCGTATTAATGAAGTATATCCATTCAATTTATGAATTCCGAAAATGGGTCGAAAATCCAGGATGTCACAAGTTCCCTCCTTAGAATGCATGAATTGCTGGCGCATTGCAGTCTTGAATTTGCTACGTACTAGCTAAGGTTGTGATTGCCTACTCGGCTGTATGGGCGGCTGCTTTACCATCATGCATTGCACGATTTCTGCACCAAAAGAAAAATGGTTTAAAATGAAGTTGATTTAAAATAAAGATTTGAGGATTTGAAAAGTGCACGCATCATATTTTATTGGGCTGGGTAACCGTCAGCCTGGTATGGGACAGGTCTGACGGGACGTCTAAAAACTGCAATGAAGCGTGGTATGGGACACGTGGAGTGGGATTCTCTCTGGTTGTGGGTAACTTAGGACAGCTATTTGCACCAAGAAATGAGGACGGCAGGGAGTGGTCGCCGGGGCAGAGACCCGATCAAGGAGCGGCTCCCGACAGGCTTCTAGTTGAGGTGGCGAACAGAGTGGCCTAAGTTGTGCATTATCAGGGTGAGTCTAGGTGTCTTCCTAGTCCAATTGCATTAAAAGCTGCAGCGAACTTTACATGCATATTCATGTCAGTGGACGCGACAGTAGACGAAAGCTTGACTGTTAGTTCTAGAATTTCGAATTCCTGAATGGAATTTCGTTGGTATAGGTGTGAGTGAGAACTAGAAAGGATGAGCAATAGGGGTAGAAGACCCAGTGCTGGTGCGTCAAGTTCGAGGGCTCCTGCACCTGAAGGAGACCCAAGGATAGAGGAAATGATGAGGGTGCTGACTGAGGTTAGCAATCTGATGGGTAGGCAAGCTGCTGAGAGAGCTGCCACTGTTGCCCAAGCAGCTGAGGCCGCCTTGGCCGCTGCAAATGGAGCCCATGGGGGCAATGGGCATGGCAATGGGGGACGACAGACCCATCACATAGTGGAGCAGTTTCTGAAGCTGCAACCCTCGAAGTTTGATGGCACTGGAGGACCCGAAGTAGCTGCTTCGTGGATCGAGCAGCTGGAGAAAGCATTCACCGTGCTTGGATGCACAGATGAAGAGAAAGTCTCACTGGCGACCTATCAGCTTCAGAACACTGCAGATGACTGGTGGAAGGCCACCAGAGGGCGAGTCTTTCCTGATGGCATGAGGCCAAACTGGGCTGCTTTCTGTGCAGCATTTAATGGAAAATATTTCTCCGAGGCTGCCCAGGAGAGGAAAATGGAGGAGTTTATCAAGCTTCGCCAAGGGTCAATGACAGTGGACCAGTATTAAGGCGAATTCGCCCGATTGTCCAAGTTCGCTCGAAGGCTGATAGAGGACCCATGGGACAAAGCAAGAAGGTTCAGAGAAGGCTGAGGCCTGAGCTGAAGAGCATGATCATTGCTACTGGGCTGAGAGATTATAATGAGATTTATGAACGAGCCCTGGCTATAGAGCGAGATCTGCAAGAGAAGGCCGCCGCATCTGGATCGAGGTTCGTACCAAATAGGAACTTCAGAGATTTCGGCAAGAGGCCGATGAAGGACAACCGCAGGTTCACTCCACCTGCAAGGAGGACCTTGGGAAAACCACCATTTGCTGGAAATCAGAACTGCCGTGACTGTGGCAGGAGACATGGGAACAGCCCCTGTCCGAAGAAGACGGGAGGATGCTTCAGATGTGGGCAGATGGGGCACATTCAAAGGAACTGCCCGAGGAATGGTCCGATACCCCAGTTCCAACCGCAGCAGCAGCCACCAGTGGCGAATGCTCCTCAAGGGATTCTGAACCGTCCACCTGCTCAGGGATGAGTATATGCTGTGGCGCGCAAGGATGCTGAGAATGCGCCAGGGGTGATCACAGGTACCATTTCTCTCTGTGGTCACACCGCTTATGCCTTGTTTGATCCTGGTGCATCCCATTCGTTCATATCTGCACGTTTTGCTGAGTTGGTTGGAATAGAAACTAGACCGTTGGATGTTGTATTGCATGTGGCCACCCCGTTGAAAGATAAAGTAGTTGTTATGTTAGGGTGTAAGGGGTGTGAGATAGCTCTGGGAAATAGAGTCGAGAAGATTGACTTAGCTGTCCTGCCCATGTATGATTTTGACTTGATTATTGGCATGGACTGGTTGGTTAGACATGGAGCAGTTATTGACTGCAGTAGGAGTACTATAAGGCTGAACCCAGTAGATGGGCCTGGATATGAGTTTAAAGGAAATCGAGGTGGGACCTCAATTCCTTGGATTTCTGCACTAGAAGCAACCAAGCTGATGGATCAGGGTTGCCTAGGATTCTTAGCATCAGTGACGGATTCGTCTGTCCCCGAAGTGAAGTTAGAGGAGGTGCCTATAGTAAGGGAATACCCGATGTGTTTCCTCAAGAATTGCCTGGCTTGCCACCAGAGCGTGAAGTGGAGTTTGTAATTGAGTTGGCACTTGGAACTGAGCCAATCTCAAAAGCACCGTATAGGATGGCACTATCTGAATTGAAAGAGCTGAAGGTGCAGATGCAAGAGCTACTGGATAAAGGATTTATCCGCCCCAGTGCTTCGCCATGGGGAGCTCCGGTGCTGTTCGTCAAGAAGAAAGATGGTTCGTTGAGGCTGTGTATAGATTACAGGCAGCTGAACCAAGTGACGATCAAGAACAAGTATCCTCTGCCAAGGATAGATGATTTGTTTGATCAGCTGGAAGGAGCGTGTGTATTCTCCAAGATAGACCTAAGGACAGGTTATCACCAGCTAAGGATCAAGAAAGAGGATATCCCGAAGACTGCCTTCAGGACCAGATATGGGCATTACGAGTTTACAGTCATGCCATTTGGGCTGACAAATGCCCCAGCAGCATTCATGGATATGATGAACAGAGTGTTCAAGAAGTTTTTGGATCGATTCGTGATAGTCTTCATCGATGATATCCTGGTGTACTCGAAGAATTCTGAGACCACGAGGAACACTTGAGGGTTGTTCTGCAGACGTTAAGGGAGCACTCACTGTATGCAAAGTTCAGCAAGTGTGAGTTCTGGCTGAACAGAGTGGCGTTTCTTGGACACATTGTATCAGGAGAAGGGATATCAGTGGATCCAGCTAAGATTGAAGCTGTAGAGAAATGGCCAAGGCCAACAACCGTGACTGAAATAAGAAGCTTCCTTGGATTGGCTGGCTATTACCGACGCTTCGTGGAAGGGTTTTTCGCGATAGCCGCTCCGATGACAAAGCTGTTAAAGAAGGAGTCGAAGTTTGAATGGAATGCAAAGTGTGAAGAAAGTTTCCAGGAGTTGAAGGATAGGCTGACTTCTGCACCAGTGTTGACCATCCCATCCGGACCTGGAGGATTTGAGATTTACAGCGATGCGTCGCTAAGAGGTCTAGGATGTGTTTTGATGCAACATGGACGAGTAGTAGCATATGCATCTCGACAGCTGAGGCCACATGAGCTGAATTACCCGACGCATGACCTGGAGTTGGCTGCCATAGTGTTCGCATTGAAGATTTGAGACACTATCTGGTGGGAGAGAAGTTCCAGATTTACACAGATCACCGGAGTCTGAAGTATTTGTTTTCGCAGAAGGAATTAAACATGAGACAGCGTCGATGGATGGAGCTGCTGAAAGACTATGATTGTGATATCCTATACCATCCAGGAAAGGCGAATAAAGTGGCGGATGCCCTGAGCCGAAAGTCGAGCATCGCGCATATGATGGTTAAAGAATGGACGTTGCTGGAGGAAATCAGAGACTCTGAGTTCAAGGTTGAGGTAGGGAGCCTCTCGAGCTTAATGGCCACACTGCAGATTGAACCCGAGATTCAATTGAGGGTTAAAGAGCTGCAGTCTACGGATCCTGATATCCAGAAGATCGTGATGATGGATGCAGAAGAGAGGAAAGATGATTTCAAGGTGACTGAAGACGGGATAGTGAAGTTTAGAGGACGCCTGTGTGTACCAAACGACGAAGAGTTGAAGGAGAGAATTCTATCAGAGGCACACAGGAGTAATTACAGTATCCACCCTGGAAGCACGAAGATGTACCAGAACCTACGTCAGCACTACTGGTGGAATGGAATGAAGGTGGATGTAGCCAAACATGTAGCCAAGTGCTTGACGTGTCAGCAGGTGTAGGCGCAACATTGCAAGCCTGGAGGACTGTTGCAACCTTTGGAAATCCCAGAGTGGAAATGGGAACATATCACCATGGATTTCGTGACAGGACTGCCAAGAAGTCAGAGGGGAAATGACTCAATCTGGGTGATAGTGGACAGATTGACCAAGTCTGCGCATTTTATCGCAGTGCGAAAGGATTCCACACTGGAGAAGCTAGCAGGACTGTACGTGAGGCAGATTGTAAGACTGCATGGAGTGCCAGTGAGCGTTGTGTCGGATAGGGATCCCCGCTTCACCGCCACATTCTGGAAGAGTCTGCAGGGTGCTCTAGGGACAGAGTTAAGATTCAGTACAGCCTACCACCCTCAGACTGATGGGCAGTCGGAAAGGACCATACAGACTCTGGAGGATATGCTGAGAGCGTGTGTCATAGACTTCAAAGGTGGCTAGGAGGAGCAGTTACACTGGTAGAATTTGCCTACAACAACAGCTACCAGCAGAGCATCCAGATGGCACCGTTCGAAGCACTGTATGGAAGGGCCTGCAGGACGCCGATTTGTTGGGACGAAGTTGGTGAGAAGAGTATAACAGGCCCAGAGTTGGTACAAGAGTCAGTAGAGGCAGTCAAGGTGATCAGAGATAGACTGCAGACCGCCCAGAGTAGGCAGAAGAGCTATGCAGATAAGAGACGTAAGCCTTTGGAGTTTCGGGTTGGAGATCACGTCTTTCTGAAGGTGTCGCCGATGCGAGGATTATCTCGGTTTGGCAAGAAGGGAAAGCTGAGTCCCAGATTCGTTGGGCCATTCGAGATATTGGAGAAGATCGGGACACTGGCTTATCGTCTGGCACTACCGCCGAACTTGTCACAGATTCATAATGTGTTTCATGTAATGCTATATGACCAGATCGTCTCGATCATTACGTGGAAGCGTCTCCTAGTAAGGATTGAAGATCGAAAGGAACAAGTGCTCAGGAGCAAGACGATACCGTTGGTCAAGGTCATCTGGGAACACCATGGGACCGAAGGAGCTACCTGGGAAAGCGAAGACGAAATGAAGAGAAGATACCCGTACCTGTTTGAATAGCCCTATGTATTTTGGGTTTGGAGTTAGAGCATGTGATTGTAAATTTCGAGGACGAAATTTTTATAAGAAGGGGAGAATTGTGACAGTCTGAAAATTCGACCCAATTGTCAGAATTTCTAAATGAATGGAAACACTTCATTAATACGCTCTAGTCGACGCTCACTCAGGATTAGCTACCCTGAGCTGACCAACCGAGGGGGAAAGGCTATCAGGGAATTTTTCCCAATCAGCCGCCCGTTGGCTTGAGACTGAGACAGGGTCGGTATTTAATGAAATTGACCACAAAATGAAATCCGACATTGGACAATCGAGTTAGTAAGATAAACACAAAGAAATGGATTCAGTTTCAGAAACGTCGACTGAAGGTCCGACAGCCGGTGCACGTCGAGAAGCAAGACGTGAATGGAAAAATTACCGAAATGCCCCCGGTAAATGCTCAGACCTCAGAACGAGACTAACTAGGATTTTTGAGAGTAGATTCGATAGACCGACACCAAATCCTGTCCAAAATCCGTTCGCGCTCGGGACCCGATCGGTGCATTTGGCACGCAAATCGAGGCAAGTCAAATCAAGATGTCACATCAATCAGATGTCACATCAATCTTGTGTCACAATCAATCAAGGCATGACAATCATCCATCAACTTGTCAAGTACAATCTAATCCTAAACACTATTACCCCTCTAACCACCCCAACTTGATTTTTCATTTTTTTGAAAATTGGATTATAATGCTCTCTCTCTCTCCTCCCTCATTCTTATTTTCGGCACACCCCTCACTCCCTCTCTCTCTCCCCGATCCTCCTCTCTCTCGGCCCGCTCCCGCGGCGTACGCGTCGCCAGCCGTCCAAGCGAGCCGCCGCCAACGGTCCAAGCCGTCGCCTCCGTCCGGCACCACCGACCCCACTGTCACGTCCCGAGCCCCAATCGAGCCCGCGACATCCCTGCTCATATCGTGAGGAACCCCTGCGTACGCCTGGCCTACGAGTAGCGACGGCCCAGGGTGCTCATCGCGGCCAAGCGACGCTAGCGCAAACCGACGACAATCGAAAACCTGCGGAAGCGTGCCTTCTACACATGCATACATACACAAGATAACAGGGTAGCAAGAAAGGACAAGAACACTTTTACAAAAGGTAATACATCATCATATATATATACCAAGCGTTAGATACAGACCCCCAAAGAAACCTCACTATGGTCATACTATCTACGCTCTCAAAACTAGACCAGATACAGCGAGACTCAGTCCACCTCAAGCTCCTCCTCGGGATCCTCGGGTCCTCCTCTGGGTCCTCCTCTGGATCCTCCTCGTCTGTGTCCATGGCGTCACCCTCCTCGTGGCCATCGATCTCGGAACGTCCTGGGGACGCATCTCCTGCAGTGGTCGGGGTCGATCACCTCGCCACCATACTCGGCTGGCTGCAGTAAGATCGGGTCGTCCTCCATGGGAATCGGGGAGTCTCTCTGAGGTCCCTCGAAGCCATACAGCCCTCTCTAAACCAGGCCTCGTATCTATGGGTACAAGATAAGGTCCACCCTGATCTACTAACACGGTGGTCACATGCCTATGCCACAGAGTGGCGTGCATATCAAAATGGAGGGTGATCTCGGTGTCCATCTGTACTGGCAGTCCAAAAAGCATCGGCGGTGCAGCCATCATGGGTGACCTGGATCTGTAAAAGAAGGGCAAACCACCGCCCGTGAGTCGAAACTCAGCAAGCTCACCACTAATCCTAACGTAGGATAGCGTATACTAGTGGGGTCGGCCCTATCTAGTGGACTAGGTTCGCGGTCCAGGGTTCAGACACTCTCAGTCTTCTAGGTACCAGATCTCGACAGGCTTAACAGACGTACAAATATCACAATACAGATCTATCATACAGACGGGCACAAGAGATGTCAAGCCAGATGTCATATGCAATGCTGCAGGCCCCAACCGGCCATATCGGATCCAATGGATCATACTCAGACCTCGATCGGCCATAACGGGTCCCCATAGACCATAGCCCATCTAACACTCCAAATCCCATCAGGCTCATTCTCAGTGCACACGGCAAATACCACACTGCGTCCTCGAACGCCTTACGTTGGTCTCCTTTTCTCTCCATTCCCATCAGGGCACATTCTCACGTCACATGACTGATGACTCATGACATGCTCTCATGTAAGCGGGGCCCACATGATGCAATCAGCAATCAACATAGAGCATTCATTGAAATGGCACATAAACACAGTACAGAGCATATCAAGAGATCATCCAGAATTTCATGCTCATCAATCCAAACTATAAGAGAGCTAGCACCCCACATGCAGTTTCCCCAGCCAGACAGGCTCAAAGGTGTAATTCATGCCATTTCTCTAGCCAAGCCCATATCACTTAGGATCCTCGTCTCAGTGGCTCGATAACTCGGCCTAAGCCCATTTACTCAGATCAGTCTCCTGGGAGTCAATGTCCCAGGACTAATGATTCAGTGTTTAATAACCCCTTGGTTTATAGTCGAATTAGGCAAAGTTGGTTCAAGGTCCACTTTGTGGTTTAAGTTTAAATGGGCCTAAGCTCGGTCCAAGGCCCAGGCCCACGAGGGTAAATAAGTCCACTAAGGTAAGTCGGCCCATATGAGGTTTTAAGCCCATTAGTCAAGTTGGGCCTAATAGGATTCAAAGGTTAGTGTAGGGGTGAGGCCCAATTAAATTAAGTTGAGTTATTAATAAGTTGGGTCTAATTAATAAGTGGGCCAATTAGTGTTGAGGCCCATTAACAACCTTGGGCCCATGAGTTAATTCTAAGATTTAAAAGTATAATTGGGCCCCATATTAAATTAAATTCGTGTAGGGCCCAAAGCCCAATTCACAAGTTAGTCGATTAAGCCAATTAGACCATTTGAGGCCCATTTAGTCATTATAGCCCTATGACTAGTGGGCCTCTAAATTAAGTTTCAAGATCATAAATTTGGACCATCAACTTTCCAATTTTCGTCCAACTAGGCCCAACATTACAAATGGGATCCATTTAGTTTAGTTTAGTGGGGGCCCGATTAGCATCAATTAGCACCCAATGGCCCATTATAACTTTCGGCCCATTAGATTTACACGCCAATTACCAATTGCAGCCCCATGTGTGTTGATTTCAAGGCCCAATTTGATTTCCCACGCAGTCCACCTGCCACGGCCCATTTGCACACACAAACTAATCCAAGGCCATAGGCTAATTCACGAATACTCCCTAATTACCTTAATTAGCAACTACCAACAATCACACATGCATACAACTAGCTAGGTCAAGATTAGTGGGTAAAGTTACCGGTGGAGGCTGGTTGGTGGCGGTACGACGGCGACGAAGACGCTGAAAGGGGCGGCGGACGGACGGCTTTCCGGCTGAGCAAACCGAGAGGAAAGAGAGAGAAATCGGAGTCGGTCACGGTCCAAGGAAGCTCATGGCACGGAAATGGAGGAACAAGGGACTATGGGTGCTTACCAAGGTGATGTGAGGCGGAACGGTGGCTGGTTGGCGGCGGTTTTCACGGGCGGACGGTCGACTTCGGGCGGACGACGGGCTGGAACCGCGGACGCAGGAGAGAGGGATGAGGTCCGGCAGCCATCCAGGTGGCTCTCCCGGCACGAAGGACAAGAGAGGAAGAGGGTTAGAGATTACGTGGCGTCGACGGAAACGGCGGAGGCGGCAGCCGGCGGGCCCTCGGCGGGACGGGCGGCGATGCGAAACCGACGAGGCCGAGAGGAGAGGAGCGTGGGAGAGATGGTGAGGGAAGTGGCCGGTCGACAAATGAGAGGGGATGGGGGAGGAGAGAGAGAGAGATAGTTGATAATGGGAAAGACAAAATGGTGAGTAGTGGAGTGGTTGATGAGGTATTGAATGTGATTTTAATAAAGGTTGACTGATTGCAGTGCCTTGGAATTTTGTGCCATGATGTGATTGATGGGATGATTGATTGATTTGACATCTGATTGATGTGACATCTGATTTGACTTGACTCGATTTGCGTGCCAAATGCACGATCGGGTCCCGAGCGCGAACGACTTTGGACAGGATTGGTGTCGGTCTATCGAATTACTCTCAAACATCCTATTGGTCTCATTCTAAGGTCTGAGCATTTACCGGGGGCATTTCCGGTAAATTTTCCATTCACGTCTTGCTTCTCGACGGCACGGCTGTCTGACCTTCAGTGACATTTCTGGAACTGACTTCATTTCTTCATTGGTTCACCTTACTGATTCGATTGTCCACTGCCGGATTTCAATTTTGTGGTCAATTCAATTAAATACCGACCCTGTACTCAGTTAAGCCAACGGGCGCTGATTGGGAAAAATTCCCAGATCGCCTTTCCCCTTCGATTGTTCAGCTCAGGGTAGCTAATCCTGAGTGAGCATCGACTAGAGGTATTAATGAAGTGTTTCCATTCATTGAGAAATTCTGACAATTGGGTCGAATTTTAGACTGTCACATACGGCCACGCAGCACAGGAGAGGAAGGGAGAGAAAGGACTCACCAGCCGAGGTTGATGGTTGATGATGGTGGTGGCGCCGCTGCGAAGGACGGCGGATGGGGGCCGGCGGTCTTCACGGGCGGACGGAAGCCGAGAGAGGAGAGAGAGATCAGGCCGGTTCGAGGTCTCTCAGCGGGCCAAGTGGCCATGGAAACGAGAGGAAGGGGGAGTTAGAGAGGCTAAACTAGTCGCGGTCTTGGTTGGTGGTGGCAGTCCCCGGCGGCACGGGGGCTCACGGCGGGCGGTGAGCGAACGGGGAGACCGAGAGGGAGAAGAGCGAGCGAGGAGGGGAGAGGGCTTGGTGCTGGAATAATGAGAGGGGCAGGAGAGAGAATGAGAGAGATATAATGGTTTATTACCAATATTCAAAAAATACAAGAGTGTAAGTGGGGTAGGTAATGGGGTAATAGTGTTAGGGATTGATTTGTTTCATGACATGTTGAGGATGGATTGTGATTGTCATGTTTGGAAATTGTGCCAAGATGTGATTGAGTGATTGACAAAGACCTTGATTGATTTGACAACTGATTTGAACTATCTATATTTGCGTGCCAAATGCACCGATGGCGTCCCGAGCGCGACGGATTTTGGACAGGTTTGGTGTTCAGTCTATCGAATCTACTCTCAAAAAATCCTAAATTAGCCTCATTCTAAGGCTGAGCATTTACCGGGGGATTTCGGTAATTTTCCAAAATCACGCTGCGTCTCGCGTGCACCCGCTGTCTGAACCTTCAGTCGACAATTCTGGACACTGACTTCCATTTCTTCATTTGTTTACCTTACTAATTCAATTGTCCAATGTCGGATTTCATTTTGTGGTCAATTTCCATTAAATACCGACCCTGTTGTGAGTCTCAAGCCAACGGGCGGCCTTAATTGGGAAGAAAAATTCCAGGATAGCCTTTTCCCCTTCGGTTGGTCAGCTCAGGGTATGCTAATCTGAAGTGCCCACAGCGTTCTGACTAGAGCGTATTAATGAAGTGTTTCCATCATTTAGAAATTCTGACAAATGGTCGAATTTCAGACTGTCACATCTACTGTCATGGACCCTTAGTGAAAGTCTAATGAACTCCTCCACTCCCTCCTAGGATTGCCTCGGAGAATAATTTCCCATGGAACGCTGCGCAGAATGCAGCCCAGTTCGGCCTCATGCCATCAGGAAAGACTCGTCCTCTGGTGGCCTTCCACCAATCATCTGCGGTGCTCTGGAGCTGATAGGTCGCCAGTGAGACCTTCTCTTCATCCGGCATCCAAGCACTGTGAATGCTTTCTCCAGCTGCTCGACCCATAAGGCAGCTACTTCAGGTCCTCCAGTGCCGTCAAACTTCGAGGGTTGCAGCTTCAGAAACTGCTCTACTATATGATGGGTCTGACGTCCTCCATTTCCGTGCCCATTGCCCCCATGGGCTCCATTTGCAGCGGCCAAGGCGGCCTCAGCTGCTTGGGCAACAGTGGCAGCTCTCTCAGCAGCTTGCCTACCCATCAAATTGCTGACTTCAGTTAATACCCTCATCATCTCTTCAATTCTCGGGTCTCCTTCAAGTGCAGGAGCCCTTGAGCTCGACGCTCCAGCACTGGGTCTTCTGCCCCTATTGCTCATCCTTTAGTCTACTCCTCACCTATACCCAATAAAATTCCATTCAGGAATTTGAAACCCTAAGACTATCAATCAAGCTTTCGCCTACTGTCGCGTCTACTGACATGAATATGCATGAAAAGTTCGCTGCAGCTTTTAAATGCAATTGGACTAGGAAGACACCTAGACTCACCCTGACAATGCACAACCTAGGCCACTCTGTTTGCCACCTCAACTAGAAGCCTGTCAGGAGCCGCTCCTTGATCGGGTCTCTGCCCCGGCGACCACTCCCCGCCTTCCTCATTTCTTGGTGCGAACAGTTGTCCTAGGTCACCCACAGCCAGAGAGAATCCCACTCCACGTGTCGCATACCACGCTTCATTGCAGTTTTTAGACGTCCCGTCAGACCTGTCCCATACCAGGCTGACGGTTACCCAGCCCAATAAAATATGATGCATGCCCTTTTCAAATCCTCAATCTTCATTTTAATCAACTTCATTTTAAACCAGTTTTCCTTTTTGATGCAGAAATCGTGCAATGCATGATGGTCAAGCAGCGCGCAACAGCCGACTAGGCATACAACCACAAGCAGTATCTAGCAATCTAACCACTCTGCAATCAGCAATACAAGCACCCTACTCATGGGGCTATGCTTTAGAACCTTACCTCAGGTCCTGACGCATCTGCAGATTAGTTCAGAACACCATAGTCTATATTCGTACTAGACTAGTTATCTAATTCTGCAAGCACATGCGCCAATCAGTTCATGCATTCTACCCTTTCCTAATCCTTAGGTTAGGGTCTGTCTATCTAACTACCCAAAATCAACAGCCTTATCACTCCAAATCCTCGAACGGTCTCGTATCGAGCTGACCTTGCTCTGATACCACTCGAACGGGGATGTCACGCCCCGAACCCCAATCGAGCTCGCGACATCCCTGCTCATATCGTAACGAACCCCTGCGTACACCTGGCCTACGAGTAGCGACAGCCCAGGACACTCATCGCGGCCAGATGACGCTAGCGCAATGCTACACAATCCTGCGGAAGCGTGCCTTCTATACATGCATGCATATACAAGAAAATAGGGTAGTATGAAACGACAAGAACACTTTTACAAAAGGAAAGCAACATCATATATATATTTTGAGCGTTCAATACAGACCCCAAAAGAAAAACCTCACTATGGTCGTGCTATCTACGCCCTCAAAATCTAGACCAGTAACAGCGGGACTCAGTCCACCTCAAGCTCCTCCTCGGGATCCTCCTCGGGGTCCTCCTCTGGGTACTCCTCTGGATCCTCCTCGTCTGTGTCCATGGCGTCACCCTCCTCGTGACCATCGATCTCGAAACGTCCTGGGGACGGCATCTCCTGCAGTGGGTCGGGGTCGATCACCTCGCCACCATACTCGGCTGGCTGCAACAGGATAGGGTCGTCCTCCATGGGAATCGGGGAATCTCTCTGCGGTCCCTCGAAACCATACAGGCCCTCTCTAAACCAGGCCTCGTATCGATGGGGTACTAGGTAAGGTCCACCCTGATCTACTAACACGGTAGTCACATGCCTATGCCACAGAGTGGCGTGCATATCAAAATGGAGGGTGATCTCAGTATCCATCTGTACTGGCAGTCCAAAAAGCATCGGCGGTGCAGCCATCATGGGTGACCTGGATCTGTAAAAGAAGGGCAACCACCGCCCGTGAGTCGAAACTCAGCAAGCTCACCACTAATCCTAACGTAGGACAGCGTATACTAGTGGGTAGGTCCTATCTAGTGGACTAGGTTCGCGGCCCAGGCTCAGTCACTCTCAGTTTCCTCGGTACCAACCCTCACATGAAAATAGACAGGCCAGGCATAACGATGCGATTCAAAATACACAGACGGGCAATAACAGCAGTCAATCACAATGCCATGTGCAAATGAAACAGGCCTCAGTCGGCCATATCGGTTCCCAGTGGAACATGCCCGTCTATCACTCCAATTCCCATCAGGGCTCATTCTCAGTGCCACACGGCAAATACCACACTGCGTCTCGGACGCCTTACGTTGGCCTCCCTTTTCTCTCCATTTCCCCCTCTGGGCACATTCTCATGTCGCATCTCTGGCGACTCATGCCATGCTCTCAATGTATGCGGGGCCACACGATTGCAATCAGCAAATCAGACATAGAGCATGCATGAAATGACATATATGCACAAGTACTGAACACATCAAGCAACCATCAAATATTCACGTGCTCAACAAGCCAAGCCATATGAGATTCAAAGGCCCCACGCACAATTCCTTAGCCAGACGGGTTCGATAGAATATCACATATTAATTCTCGGGTCAGACCCATAACAGTTGGACTCTCATCTTTGCGGATCCGATAACTCGGCCTAAGCCCAACACCCATGTTAGTCCCCTGGGAGTTAATAATCCACGACTAATGATTTAACGATTTACAATCCCTTGGATGTAATTGAATTAGGCTTAGCTTAGCTCAAAGCCCAGTTAGTGGATTCAAGGTCGATTGGGCCTAAAGCCCATTCTTGGGTCCAAGGCCCACAAAGGTAACTAGGTCCACTAAGGTGAGTCGGCCCATTATAAGTTTAAAGTCCAATAGCCAAGTCGGGCCCCTTAAGGTTCAAGGTCTAATTTAGTGGGTTAGGCCCGTTAAGCCTAGTTGGGCTCATTAAATTAAGTTGGGCCCAATTAGAAACTAAGGCCCAATAACCAATCTTAGGCCCATTAATTAATTCTTAAGTCCATTAAGTAATTAAGGCCCATTATTATTAAATTTTCGTGTAGGGCCCAAGCCCATTTTCAAAGGTTAGTTAATTAAGCCCAATTTGTCCATTTTAGGCCCATTTAGTCATCCTAGGCCCATATATATTAGTGGGCCTCATAAATTAAGTTGCAAGATCATGAATTGGGCCCATCCACTTCCAATTTTCGTCCATATAGGCCCACCATTGCAAGTTGGGTCCAATTAGTTTAATTTAGGCCCAATTAGTTGTGAATTAAGTCCCCAAGGCCCATTAAAATTTTCGGCCCACTAGATTTACTCGCCCAATCACTAAAAGCAGCCCATGTAAATAATTTCAAGGCCCAACTTCCCTCCTCAAATAGCCCACACGCACGGCCCGTATACATTAACCAAAGTTAGCCTAAAGTCCAATTGCATAATCACCCATATTATACTCTAATCACCATATTTAGCAACTAACACAACAATCTACACATAGATACAACTAGCCTAGGTCAAGATTAGGGGTGGAGCTTACCGGTGGGGCGGACGGTGGCGGCTGGACGGCGACGGGACGGGCGGAGGCCGGTGGAGCTCGCGGCGGCTAAAGATGAACCGAGAGAGAGAAAATGGTGAGGTCGGTTCGGGGCTTTCCAAGGGCCATATGGCCACGGAGATGAAGGGAGGACGGGCTAGAGAGGCTTACCAAGTGGGGATGACGGTTGGTGGTGGCCGTCGGCGTTGGACGGCGACGGACGGGCGACGGGGACGGCGGACGGTGGCTCGGGCGGCTTCACGCGGGCGGACGAGAAAGAGAGATGAGACGGGGTCATGGTTGTCACGGCCTCCATGGCCACGAAAACAAGGAGGAGAAGGGCTAGAGGACTCACCGGAGGAGGATGAAGCGACGACGGTGGCTGGTCGGCGGCTCGGGCGGCGGACGGTGGCTTCACGGGCGGCCGGCGAGCGAACGAGAGGGAGGCCGAGAGAGAGAGAGAATGGCTTCGGGAGAGATGGAGAGGGAGTGGCCGAAAATCCAAAATGGGGGAGGAGAGAGAATGGTGATAGATTATGATGTAATAAAATCAAATAAAATAGGTTATAATGGGGTTTGGTAGAATAGTGACTTGATGTGAACTTTGACTAGATTTGATTTCCTTGGAAACTGTGCCATGATTGATGTGATTGATTGACATGACACTTGATTGATTGATGTGACATTATTTGATTGATGTGACACCTAATTTGACTTGCCTCGATTTGCGTGCCAAATGCACCAATCGGGTCCCGAGCGCGAACGGATTTTGGACTGGATTGGGGTCGGTCTATCGAATCTACTCTCAAAAATCCTAATTAGTCTCATTCTAAGGTTTGAGCATTTACCGGGGGCATTTCGGTAATTTTCCATTCACGTCTTGCTTCTCGACGTGCACCGGCTGTCTGACCTACAGACGACATTTCTGAAACTGACTTCATTTCTTCATTGTGTTTATCTTACTAATTCGATTGTCCAATGTCGGATTTCATTTTGTGGTCATTTTCATTAAATACCGACCCTGTCTCAGTCTCAGACCAACGGGCGGCTGATTGGAAAAATTCCAGATAGCCTTTCCCCTTCGGTTGGTCATCCCAAGGTAGCTAATCCTGAGTGAGCATCGACCAGAGTGTATTAACGAAGTTTTCCATTCATTTAGAATTTCTGACAATTGGGTCGAATTTTCAGACTGTCACACGAGCTGAAGAGTATGATAATCGCGACTGGGCTGAGGGACTACAACGAGATCTATGAGAGAGCCCTGGCAATAGAGCGAGATCTACAGGAGAAGGCTGCCGCATCTGGACCGCGGTTCATGCCTGGAAGGGACAACAGAAGTTTCGGTAAGAGGCCGATGAAAGACACTCGCAGGTTCGTTTCCACCTGCCAAGAAGGACCCTGGGAAAGCCACCGTTCGCTGGGAATCAGAACTGCCGTGACTGTGGCAGGAGACATGGAACAGCCCCTGTCCGAAGAAGACGGAGGATGCTTCAGATGTGGGCAGATGGGGCACATTCAAAGGAACTGCCCGAGGAATGGTCCGAGACCCCCGTTCCAACCGCAGCAGCAGCCGCAGATGGTCAATGCACCGCAAGGAATCCTGAACCGTCCACCTGCTCAGGGACGAGTCTATGCTGTGGCGCGTAAGGATACTGAGAATGCGCCAGGGGTGATCACAGGTACCGTTTTCTCTCTGTGGTCACACCGCTTATCTTTATTCGATCCGGGTGGCATCCCATTCGTTCATATCTGGCAA
>JAGVVM010019021.1:0-21409 GCA_019149425.1 Psidium friedrichsthalianum | reverse complement strand
CCCAAATTGGTAAAACTTCAAAGGCTTAGGACTAAATTGGTACAATTAAAAAGTTTAGGACTAAATCGGCAAATCATCAAAATGTCTAGGACTAAATTGGCACAATTGAAATGTTTAGAATTGAGTTGGCCACTATAGATAGGTTTGTAACTTTTTGAACCATTTTCATGTATTCTATCCATCTTACGAAAGGTGATGGCCAAAAGAATTTATACCACAATGGCTCATACTAAATTTGACACTTATATCCGTGCATAAAAACGTGCAATTTCCTTTCTATTATTCTGCATTAACCAATACCACAACTTTATTTGTTTACTTTTGTCTCAAATTACTTTCTTTGATTATGACAGCAATACGAATAAGTGGCATCAAATAATTGAGATTAAACAAATAAAACATGAGAACGGCACGCTTATTACATTTCGAAGTATATCTAATATCTATGAAAAAGCAAGTGAGCTTGTAACCCTCTCCGGGGTGGACGCCAGAGTAGTAGTACAAGATATTATGGATGGTGTTTCATGCGTTAAGCACGTTTCCATAGGACCATATGCAAATGGTAGTAATTAGACTCTCAAAGCATGTGACAAATGTAAACCAAGAGCGAGAGCATTTCGATAAATTTGTCTTAAATTGGAATAGTTGTGTGATGGAACATAGCAGTACGCAATTTGACTTTTGTAAAGCAAAAGTGGTGTGATCGTGAAATCCCTTCGATGGTCTACGGGATCAGAGAAAAAGAGCCACTCGAGAGCATCGTTACTTCCCATAGATGAAGATCAAATGAAAAATTGGCATTCATACTTATGTAGATATTAATCAAACCATCATGAAAAACAATCAATGTTTCTTTTTTTTTTTTTTCAAAATTGAAGAGGTTACACTTTTTGTTAATCATCACAGGAACAATATTCAGGTAATTAAAATGATTAGAGGTGTGCAAAATCATTTTTATACTCACACAAAGTGAAATCAAACAAGCATACTCCATGCAAAACAAGGTTATGTCACCGACAAGTCCGTTCAAGACACTGTGCGAAGCACAAGTTGACGACGCAGGAGCCAAAGTTTTGATCATTCATCCAGGCATGGGGCGCTACTATATAACCCTACTCGGCAATAGTCATCCGAAGATGGCGCAAAGTCTACCTTCCTCATCAGCACCCCTCTTAGTTGATAGAAAATATTTTTCTTCCCTTCATCCCTGAGAGTACCCCGAATTTAACGTCCTAAAGTTCAGACGAAGCAGTTTAAGGACTTTACTCATGTCCAACTTGCCATAGATGAAGATCAAATGAAACTTTGGCATTCATACTTATGTAGATATTAATCAAACCATCATGAAATGCAATTGATTTTTTTTTCAAATGAAGAATTACACTTTTCGTTAATCAGCACATGAAACCGATGTTCATGTAATTAAAAGGATTAGAAGTGTGCAAAATCATTCTTGTATTCACACAAAGTGAAATCAAACAAGGATACTCCATGCAAAATAAGCGCATGTTGTTGACAAGTCAGTTCAAGACACTGTGTGAAGCACAAATTGATGACGCAGAAGCCGAAGCTCCGATAATTCACCCCAGGCATAGGACACTATTATACAACCCTAATCGGCAATAGCCATTTGAAGATGACTTAGAGTCTACCTTCCCCACTAGCACCCCCTAAGTTGAGATAAAATTTTTTTTTCCCTTCTTCCTAGATAGTATCCCCGAATTTAACTTCCTAGAGTTTAGATGAAGCAGTTTAAGGACTTTACTCAGGTCCAACTTCCCATAGATGAAGGTCAAATGAAATTTTGGCATTTATACTTATGTAGATATTAATCAAACCATCATGAAAAACAATCGATTTTTCTTTTCTTTTCATACCGAAGAAGTTACAATTTTCGTTAATTGGCACAGGAAACCAATGTTCATGTAATTAAAAGGATCATAGGTGTGAAAATCATTCTTATATTCACACAAAGTGAAATCAAGCAAGGATACTCCATGTAAAACAATGTTCATGTAATCACTGGAGCCGGAGCTCCAATGATTCACCCCAAGCGTAGGACACTACTATACAACCCTACTAGTGATAGCCATCCGAAGATGACGTAGAGTTTACCTTCCCCACTACCACACTTCTAAGTTGAGAGAACATATTTTTCTTCCCTTCATCCTAGGGAGTACCACTAAATTTAACGTCCTAGAGTTCAACGAAATAGTTTAAATTTACTCAAGTCCAACTTCCCATAGATGAAGATCAAATGAAACTTTGGCATTCATATTTATGTAGATATTATCAAACAATCATGAAAAAAGGATTAGAGTGTGCAAAATCATTCTTATATTTACACAAAGTGAAATCAAAGAAGGATATTCCATGCAAAACAAGGATACATTGCCGACAAGTAGTTCAAGACACTGTGCAAAGCACAAGTCGATGACGTACAAGTCGAAGTTCCGATAATTCATCCAGGCGTGGGATGCCACTATACAACCCTACCTAGTGATAGCTATCTGAAAATGATGTAGAATCTACCTTCCTCATCAGCTCCCTCCTAAGTTAAAAGAAAATATTTTTCTTTCCTTCATCTTAGGGAAGACCTCCGAATTTAACGTCCTAGAGTTCAAACGAAATAGTTTAAGGACTTTACTCAGGTCCAACTTCCCATATATGAAGATCAAATGAAACTTTAGCATTCATATTTATGTAGCTATTAATCAAACCATCACGAAAACAATCGATTTTTTTTTCAAATTGAAGAAGTTACATTTTTCGTTAATCACACAGGAAATCGATGTTCATGTAATTAAAAGGATTAGAGGTGTGCATGAACCATTCTTTTTTTTTTTTTTGTTGAAGATGTAAAAATTATAGAGCAAATGAAGTCATAGCTTAGGGGCATCCCCCAGCATTACAAATAGAGTTAATAATTTAAAAGATAGAGGTAGAAAGTCTCCACATAGTAGCCAAAATTACATTTGTCTGGGAAGACCAATTTTTTGGTAAAGGGAAACTTTAATCTCATATTTGTATGCACCTTGGCCAAAATAAAATAGATGTTAGTTGACTTGATTTGGAGCCGTCTCTTGTTGCGCTTTATCCAAATACAATGTATGGTTGCGAGGAAAGATATCTTTAGGAGTCTCGCCACCAAATCTTTACCTATTGTTGCCCTAATCATCCATGAAGTTCCTCATTCTATCCCCCTAAAGAATGCCTAATCTCATGTTGCGCAAGATACTGTGCCAGATATTGCCTGTCCACTCACACTTGAAGAATAAATGTGTTCTGTCTTCTATACCGACCCTATAGAAGTTACATTGGATATCAACTGAAGTCATCCATCGTGTTACGATTTCTACTGTCGGTAGTCTATCTCTACAAACTAGCTAGCCAATAAAGTTGTGTTTGTCAATGCTGCTGCTCCAAATTAGGTTATACCACTCTACAGTCGATGCCCCATCTCTGAGTTCATCATATATATCTCGACAATAGTATCGTAAGCTAGATGTAACGAGGTAAGAAAAGGTCGCAATTTCAGGAGATATCGCCAACTTCAAGCTATACTACCCCTCATGTAAAGCTGCATAATTAGGGTGCCTCTGTATTTTGTGTTGTGAACCCAAATGCTCCAAAGGGAAGAGGATGGATGATTGACAAGGTTCCACAATGTACGGCCTGACAAAACTTTGTTCCATAACTTCAGATCAAGCAATCCTAATCCTCCTTTCCTTTTAGGTGAGCAAGCTACTTTCCAAGCAATCTTGTGCAATCAAGACAAAGAGGTATGGAGAAAGAGGATCACCTTGTTGCAGCCCATTTGTGCTATTGAAATAGTCAACCCATTCGCCATTAAAGTTAATGAAAACCTTGGAGTAGTGATGCGCTCGATTATAAGATCAACCAAGTATTGAGGTGTATTTGTGGCTTTAAGGACCCCGATGACTGCATCCCATTTAACCATGTAGTAGGCTTTCATGAGATCAATCTTTATGGCCACATGTACCTTTCCTTCCCCGAATGCTCGCAGAGTCTGAGCATGGGCTTGAGGCTTGAGCTTTAACTTGAGCTGATTGCTCTCCACAATGATCTCCGTTTCGCTCTGATCATCATCATCGCCTCTCGCAGCTCTAACTCTTTGCGTCCCACCAACTACCAATCGTTGGCCAGCTAGCCACCCACCGGCAATAAGAATGAGGAAAAAGAAAAGGAAAAACAATACAAAAGTCAAAAAATATTTAAAATTTAAAAAATTCAATGTCAGCGCCGATGGTATCACGTAGGAGGGCCATCCAGGCTATTCCATCTATCTTCTTTACCTTTTTGTTGCCTTAGTGCCATCTTTCAAGAGGTTAGCCCAATAAAATTACCTCTATTAGATTGTGGTTTAGTAGGCTTTCCCTTTATTTGCATACTTTTTTTTTTATATCATAATCAGATTATTTTTTTATGCAAGAAAGATTTCAGTTATGACAACGATATGACCAATAATCCCATTTCGATAAAGAAAAAGGTTCGAAAGAGATATTTTGAACACAAAAAAAACTAACAAAGCAAGTCTTCGAAAGAGCACCAGCCAAAATTAGCCAAATGAAGTGAATTGGCATAAATACGAAAATGTTTAGGACTGAATTAGTCAAATTAAAAGATTTATGATTGAATTGATACTGATGCAGTAGGTTTATAACTTTTGGTATTTTTTTAAAAATTAGGGGTTGATTTGACCCCTAAACATAAAATACCATTAGTGTGATTCATATTTGCATGCCCCAACTTAGGGTCACCACATACCGTCGTACGTGTGAGAAAAAATGGTTCAAACTTTTAAACCTAACTATTATGATGGTTTGGTTCGATTCAAGAGTACTTTCTTGAAAAGAAAGTTCATAGACATAACCAAACCAACAGTTTGTTTGGCTTCAACTGTTTTGTAAACCAAAATGTGCAACAAATTTATTTGATTAGTTTTACCATTTATGCATGGAGTATCCTTTTGGATTTCACTTTGTGTGAATATTTCCAATGCTTCAGAGATTAGATATCCTTAGTCATAAAGAGTTTCAATGACTTCGAAGTTCTAGGTCCAAACGGGTTTAACAGTCAATTCTACAAAAGTGTTTGGCCCATCATAGGGCAACACATCGAGGAAGCTATCATCGAATTCTTCTCGTCATGAAGAATGCTAAAATCTATAAATTCCACATTGATTTGCCTCATCCAGGTTCGGAATCCATCTCGCCTCAAGGAGTTCAGACCAATTTCATTTGCAATGTGCTATACAAGATCATATCTAAACCACTTTTAGAACAAATAAGTTGCATGCTTCCTTCGAATGTTGATCTCAACCAAATTGCTTTCATCACTGGACGACAAATCTTGGAGAATATCCTATTGTGCCAAGATCTATTATGCAACTACCTTAAGGGAGGTAAAGGTACACTTGTGGCCATAAAGATTGATCTCATGAAAGCCTACTACATGGTTAAATGGGATGCAGTCATCGGGGTCCTTAAAGCCACAAATACACCTCAATACTTGGTTGATCTTATAATCGAGCGCATCACTACTCCAAGGTTTTCATTGAACTTTAATGGCGAATGGGTTGACTATTTCAATAGCACAAATGGGCTGCAACAAGGTGATCCTCTTTCTCCATACCTCTTTGTCTTGATTGCACAAGATTGCTTGGAAAGTAGCTTGCTCACCTAAAAGGAAAGGAGGATTAGGATTGCTTGATCTGAAGTTATGGAACAAAGTTTTGTCAGGCCGTACATTGTGGAACCTTGTCAATCATCCATCCTCTTCCCTTTGGAGCATTTGGGTTCACAACACAAAATACAGAGGCACCCCAATTATGCAGCTTTACATGAGGGGTAGTATAGCTTGAAGTTGGCGATATCTCCTGAAATTGCGACCTTTTCTTACCTCGGTTACATCTAGCTTACGATACTATTACCGAAATATATATGATGAACTCAGAGATGGGGCATCGACTGTAGAGTGGTATAACCTAATTTGGAGCAGCAGCATTGACAAACACAACTTTATTGGCTAGCTAGTTTGTAGAGATAGACTACCGACAGTAGAAATCGTAACACGATGGATGACTTCAGTTGATATCCAATGTAACTTCTATAGGGTCGGTATAGAAGACAGAACACATTTATTCTTCCAGTGTGAGTGGACAGGCAATATCTGGCACAGTATCTTGCGCAACATGAGATTAGCATTCTTTAGGGGGATAGAATGAGGAACTTCATGGATGATTAGGGCAACAATAGGTAAAGATTTGGTGGCGAGACTCCTGAAGATATCTTTCCTCGCAACCATACATTGTATTTGGATAAAGCGCAACAAGAGACGGCTCCAAATCAAATCAACTAACATCTATTTTATTTTGGCCAAGGTGCATACAAATATGAGATTAAAGCTTCCCTTTACCAAAAAATTGGTCTTCCCAGACAAATGTAATTTTGGCTACTATGTGGAGACTTTCTACCTCTATCTTTTAAATTATTAACTCTATTTGTAATGCTGGGGGATGCCCCTAAGCTGCTGTACTTCATTGCTCTATAATTTTTACATCTTCAACAAAAAAAAAAAAAAAGAATGGTTCTGCACACCTCTAATCCTTTTAATTACATGAACATCGATTTCCTGTGCTGATTAACGAAAAATGTAACTTCTTCAATTTGAAAAAAAAATCGATTATTTTTCGTGATGGTTTGATTAATAGCTACATAAATATGAATGCTAAAGTTTCATTTGATCTTCATATATGGGAAGTTGGACCTGAGTAAAGTCCTTAAACTATTTCGTTTGAACTCTAGGACGTTAAATTCGGAGGTATTCCCTAAGATGAAGGAAAGAAAAATATTTTCTTTTAACTTAGGAGGGAGCTGATGAGGAAGGTAGATTCTACATCATTTTCAGATAGCTATCGCTCGGTAGGATTGTATAGTGGCATCCCACGCCTGGATGAATTATCGGAACTTCGACTTGTACGTCATCGACTTGTGCTTTGCACAGTGTCTTGAACCGACTTGTCGGCAATGTATCCTTGTTTTGCATGGAATATCCTTCTTTGATTTCACTTTGTGTGAATATAAGAATGATTTTGCACACCTCTAATCCTTTTTTCATGATTGTTTGAATAATATCTACATAAATATGAATGCCAAAGTTTCATTTGATCTTCATCTATGGGAAGTTGGACTTGAGTAAAGTCCTTAAACTATTTCGTCTGAACTCTAGGACATTAAATTTAGTGGTACTCCCTAGGATGAAGGGAAGAAAAATATGTTCTCTCAACTTAGAAGTGTGGTAGTGGGGAAGGTAAACTCTACGTCATCTTCGGATGGCTATCACTGGTAGGGTTATATAGTAGTGTCCTATGCTTGGGGTGAATCATTGGAGCTCCGGCTCCAGTGATTACATGAACATTGTTTTACATGGAGTATCCTTGCTTGATTTCACTTTGTGTGAATATAAGAATGATTTTGCACACCTCTGATCCTTTTAATTACATGAACATTGGTTTCCTGTGCCAATTAACGAAAATTGTAACTTCTTCAGTTTGAAAAGAAAAGAAAAATCGATTGTTTTTCATGATGGTTTGATTAATATCTACATAAGTATAAATGCCAAAATTTCATTTGACCTTCATCTATGGGAAGTTGGACCTGAGTAAAGTCCTTAAACTGCTTCATCTAAACTCTAGGAAGTTAAATTCGGGGATACTATCTAGGAAGAAGGGAAAAAAAAATTTTATCTCAACTTAGGGGGTGCTAGTGGGGAAGGTAGACTCTAAGTCATCTTCAAATGGCTATTGCCGATTAGGGTTGTATAATAGTGTCCTATGCCTGGGGTGAATTATCGGAGCTTCGGCTTCTGCGTCATCAATTTGTGCTTCACACAGTGTCTTGAACTGACTTGTCAACAACGTGCGCTTATTTTGCATGGAGTATCCTTGTTTGATTTCACTTTGTGTGAATATAAGAATGATTTTGCACACTTCTAATCCTTTTAATTACATGAACATCGGTTTCCTGTGCTGATTAACGAAAAGTGTAATTCTTCAATTAAAAAAAAAATCAATTGCATTTCATGATGGTTTGATTAATATCTACATAAGTATGAATGCCAAAGTTTCATTTGATCTTCATCTATGGCAAGTTGGACATGAGTAAAGTCCTTAAACTGCTTCGTCTGAACTTTAGGACGTTAAATTCGAGGGTACTCTCAGGGATGAAGGGAAGAAAAATATTTTCTATCAACTAAGAGGGGTGCTGATGAGGAAGGTAGACTTTGCGCCATCTTCGGATGACTATTGCCGAGTAGGGTCGTATAGTAGCGCCCCATGCCTGGGATGAATGATCAAAACTTTGGCTCCTGCGTCGTCAACTTGTGCTTCGCACAGTGTCTTGAACGGACTTGTCGGTGACATAACCTTGTTTTGCATGGAGTATGCTTGTTTGATTTCACTTTGTGTGAGTATAAAAATGATTTTGCACACCTCTAATCATTTTAATTACCTGAATATTGATTTCCTGTGCCGATTAACAAAACGTGTAACCTCTTCAATTTTGAAAAAAAAAAAGAAACATTGATTGTTTTTCATGATGGTTTGATTAATATCTACATAAGTATGAATGCCAATTTTTCATTTGATCTTCATCTATGGGAAGTATCGATGCTCTCGAGTGGCTTTTTTTCTCTGATTCACGATCACACACCACTTTTGCTTTACAAAAGTCAAATTAGCGTACTGCTATGTTCCATCACACAACTATTCCAATTTAAGACAAATTTATCGAAATGCTCTCGCTCTTGGTTTACATTTGTCACATGCTTTGAGAGTCTAATTACTACCATTTGCATATGGTCCTATGGAAACGTGCTTAACGCATGAAACACCATCCATAATATCTTGTACTACTACTCTGGCGTCCACCCCGGAGAGGGTTACAAGCTCACTTGCTTTTTCATAGATATTAGATATACTTCGAAAATGTAATAAGCGTGCCGTTCTCATGTTTTATTTTGTTTAATCTCAATTATTTAATGCCACTTATTCGTATTGCTGCCATAATCAAAGAAGGTAATTTGAGACAAAAGTAAACAAATAAAGTTGTGGTATTGGTTAATGCAGAAATAATAGAAAGGAAATTGCACGTTTTTATGCACGGACATAAGTGTCAAATTTAGTATGAGCCATTGTGGTACAAATTCTTTTGGCCATCACCTTTCGTAAGATGGATATAATACAGGAAAATTGTTCAAAAGGTTATAAACCTATCGTATAGTGGCCAATTCAACTCTAAACCTTTCAATTGTGCCAATTTAGTCCTTGACATTTTGATGATTTGCCGATTTAGTCCTAAACTTTTTAATTGTGTCAATTTAGTCCAAGTCTTTTGAAGTTTTGCCAATTTGATCTTAAGCCTAACTGGAAGAATTGATTACATCAACAAATTATCAAAATGTTTAGAATTAAATTGACAAATATTCAAAAGGTTTAGAACTAAATTGGAACAATTGAAAGGTTTATAACTGAATCAACAAATTATCAAAAGATTTATAACTACATTGACACAATTAAAAGGTTTATGACTGAATTGATTAACGTACAATAGATGTAGGACTTTTTGGACAATTAGCCCATGGAATACGTGTTAAGACAAATTGCCAAAATGGGAAAGTAGTTTTTTTCCCCATTTTTGGCACGTTTTCCATGCAATTGCCTATTCAATCTTGTTCATTAGTTCTTCCATTAATTGTCATTAAGTTTAGAATAAAGGAATTATGCAATTGATTTGAGTTCAATCTACAATAAAAGTACTAGATGGTAAGTACGATATTAGTTACTCAACAGCTCTCTGGAAACATTTATTTATCCGAGTTCGTGTTCCCTCATTGTCAAAGATGATTGGATCACCATTGGTGGGAGATGGTTCAGTTATCAAATAAATTTATTTTCATCAGAGAGAGTCATATGCTAACACGAAGCACTATAAAGTCCTTCAAAGGGATATATTCAATGATATTTGACAATTGATTTACGCACTATAACTAGCAGGGGTGATCGGTTCCTAGTCCGGTCCGATCCTATTGAAGATCCGGGAGCCGGACCAGAGGGATCAATTCTCAATTTCTGGAACCGGGTACCAGACCATTGGTCCGGTCCGATTCTCGAGTGATCCAACGGAACTGGTCATTGTTCCTCTATGATGCATATTGTCATGACCAATATATAAAGATGCATCAAATAGATAAATGATGAGCATCACTCATTTGCCTAATTTGACGCCATGCGACCAATTTCCCTTTGAGCACGAAATTCCTTTTTCCATCCATCCACAATTCTGTCAAAGCCTCGGACAGCACCAAAAGACAATCTTTGGATTAAAACCTTTAGCAGAAGAAATCAATCTGATTCGTCATGCACAAGCCAAAGTTCTTCAGCAACAGAGAGGCAGTCTTACTACCATCCCAATGCAATCTTAATTTTTCCTATTCCATGTCCAACATCTTTACAATTTCCAGAATTCGCAGGCGACATGATGGTGTGAAATGAAAAGGAACCGAAACACAGTCGCAAGGAAAGAGCAACAAATAATATCGAGATCGAGATCGAGATCGAGAGAGAGAATTTAAGGGACCAAAAAATGGTGGACAGCTCACTGGGCTCTTGTTGCGACTAGAGCTCTGATGTTTGTCCACTTGAAACTGCGAGGAATTAGCAACCAAGATCAGTGATGATGGGCAAGAAGTGATAGATAATTATATTTATATTAAAAAATAAAAAATAAATTAATTGGTCCAGTCCAGTCTTGTATCCTCTAGAACCGTGAACCGGATCGCCGCCCTCTAGAACTGGGAACCTGATCGCCAGTCCAGTCTGGTCTGTGCGGTTCCCGATTCGGTCGGTCTACCTTGCTCACCCCTAATAACTAGTAAATTACGATATAAAAGAATAACTTGGAGATGAAAGATTGGTAGGGTATGATTCTTTCAGTACGGTATTAAATTTGCATAAAGGGTATAATCGGCATTAGCATATGAAATGTGTTTAAGGCATGAAAGCCATGGTTTAATCTCTTTTCTATGAAGATACCAATCAAAACAATAAAAAAACACATATGAAAAAAGATTAAGATAATCACTCAATCTTTTTCCATCCTTGTTTCCATAATCTGGGGGGAAATTTGGAGAAGAGCTAAAATGCATATTTGTTAGGATTATTTTTCCAACTTCTGTCGTTCGATGGATGCAGATGCCTCTCCTCGAATCCGCTGATTGATTGACTTCCACAGGCTCCGGCGGAGGTCCTCCATTCGCACCTTCATTTGGTGGAGCTCTTCCAGGTTCAGCTCTTCTATGGGAGCTTCCCACCATGCCGCATCGCCTTTTCCTTCGGTTAGCCGCTTCAACGCTTCGCCTCGTGCCTTCTCAGCTTTGACCTGATTAACGAGCTCTTCCAGTTGTTGGTTGAGCTCATTAAGCCGGGCTCGACGATAGGACTCAACCAAGGCATGAGACCTATCATTGGGTGGAGGGTTTCGGTTGAGGAACCAATTGGTGACTGCATCAATTGACGGATGAGCAAAAGAAAAGGGTTTTCCCGCAGGAGAGAATACTACTACTCCCACCTGAGCCCCACAAAGGGTTACAAGCTCATTTGACTTTTTGTATATTCCAGATCTACGCTTTGAGAATGTAATGAGCCTATCATTCTCATTTTCGATTTGTTTCATTTCAATTCTTTGACGCCCTCTTGTCTGTCTTCCTGCCATAATCAAATACAGTAATCTAAGACAACTGCAAGCAAGTAAAGTTGTGATATTGGTTGATGCAGATACAATAGAGAGAAAATGAACATATTTATATGCGTATATGAATGTCAGATTTAGAATGAGTCGTTATGGGAGAATCTCTTCCAGTTGTCACCTTCCTGAGATGATACGATTGGAAGGTTAGATATAATTTTGGATTCGTCATTCCTAATCATGATTTACATACTGACTAGTGATACAATGTATATGAAAACAAAGGTTACTATGGTATGTAGGCATTAAGATATATTTCGGAATACAAGAAAGTAGATTTTCATTTCCTATTTTGGCATGCTTTCCGCGCAATTTCCTTGGGTATTCAATGCCATTCCTCATTTCGTCAATTCATATTTCACGAAGTTTTAAAACGAACGAAATTGTGCAACTGATTTTGGCAGCTTTTGAAAATTAAAGCCCACTGAAAGGAAAGTTAAATCTAGAGTAGGATTCTTACTTCCTAGTACGTGCGACTTGCTCAACAGCTCTTCGAAAATGGATATTTGTGTGACTTCGTAGTCCTCTTAACGGTCAGATAGTTGGATGATCATATTATAACATAAAGCAATATAATGTACTTTAATTAGCTTCCTCCAATGATAGGTGAAAATTGATTTAAGCACCATCAATTAATTTTTTATCACATATTCGGGTTCGTCTCATGAAGATGAGCGTTTCAATGGGTGTTGCGCCTCCATCGAAGGCCGGTGGAGGTGGCGCGTGTATTTACGCGCAACATGTGCCGACGAAAAGTGTTGACAATTAAATTTTGACTATCCTTTTTGTCATTTACTTTACATAAAAAAAATCATGGACTAACCTTACTCCCTACCAAAAATAGTTAAATCAGTTTTCATATTAATTTTAGCATTTATATAATACATTTGCATTTAATTATATCGGTGGTGGAAACTAGAGCGAAATTGACACGCAGCGCACAGGGAGCCCCCAGTCATGGCATAGGGAGTGCTGAAAAAATTGAAGAGTCCATATGGCTTATTTTAAGCTTAATTCCAGCCCGCTCAAATTTAATTAAAAGGAAAAAGGTTTTTAATTTAATGTCTATTAACCAATTAAAGCCTAACTAAGCCCGTCAACGCGCAAATAAGCTTGCAATTAAAAGCAGATTTCGGCTCCGAAAATTCCAATTAGTTTTAAGGCTCAATTTGTGCAATAGGGCCTTTTAGGACTTGATTCAAATCACATTTTGATCTCGGGCTTATTTTACAAAAATTAAGAAAATCTAGTCCCTGATTTGCCATGCTCTTGTCTACAAATATAAGCTTATGTCTAGGGTTTAGAGGGCGCATTCATCGAATAGACGACCATTAGAGAAAGAATCGGAGAGACGCCCATGAAAGTTTTCATAGAAAGTAGAGCTTGGCTCTCCACTCTGTCGGTTAACCATTCCCAAAGGTCCTACTAGCGGTGCTGCTTGGCGTGCATCAACATTGGAGCTGCTATTCTCACTCTGGTAGTGCTCGAGCTGTCCAACAATGGAGTATCCACACGGCAGAGGAAGGGAGAACGTGAGAAGAAGTAGCAGACATTCACAGAACAGGCCAAAAGGAGAGAGAAAGAGAAGACTCTTCCCTGGACTGATTCACGCCTCCACCAGAAGAGAAGCAACAAGGGCTCTTTTGCTTTTCCCTGTAGGTCAAGAAAAGACATGGCCCATCCGTTCTGAGGGAGAGAGCAGAAGTTCTTTTCTTTTACAGGTTCCACAGGTCTACAAAATAGAGAAGAGTGCGATGCAAGCAAAGGAGAAAAAGACAAAGGCGAGAACATGACCCCGCACTTTGACAATTCAAGATCCCTCTACACTAATAAGTCTTCAAAAACCAGATTCTTCTCTGCGACCGTGGGCATTGACCCCCATTCTCGGTCAACATCGCACTTGGACGCACAAGTCCTGGTGGTTGTGTCGCTACCTAAAAAAAGTTAATTTTAAGTTAATAAATTATCAAATTAATTAAATTAGCTAATCAAGCTCTAGCTCTCAAATAATTAAGGTATTTTCAATTCGGAGATGCCACTAATCATTTATAATAGGTTAATTATATACTTAAATAAAATATCGGAGAAATACTTTATTTTTGCAGACTAGAGATTAAATGAATTAGGAAACTTGGTCACGTTAATATTTCTATTAACGTCCTTTCGGCACTAACTTTTCATGAAAATATTTCAATTGGCAGCTCGATGGTTTTTTAAGGGTTTTCTTGTTAAATGCAATGCATAAGCAATTACTTTTATATGACATCGCAACATGACGTGGCAATGCAACATAGCAATTATGCAACTTAAACTATATGATATGGAACATTAAAGACATTTTTTTGGTGAATTTTTTTATGAATTTTTGAAATTAGAAAAAAAAAATGAAAGTGAAATGCTATGTTAAAGTGAATAACATCCAATATATTTTAAGAAAATGATTTCTTAAATCCTCAATTTGTATTAAATGTCAGTTTTTCTTGTAAATGTGAATAAAAACATGATTTAACCTAAGGAAGATCAAACATTGTTTTGGAATTTTTTTTAGTTAATTAAGTATTAAAAACACAAAGTTTGAACAAAAATAATTAATTATGCCCATAATTTACCTTTAAATTTTGAAATTCCAATTAAATTCGCCCCGTTCTCATAGGATTGGATCGGATGGGGAACTTAATGCATGTCTTACTCAGGGGATTGGATCAGAGAGTTGTTGACACCTAAAATTTTTACTTTTTTAATCATTTATTTTGCATAAAAATCAGGAATTAATTTTAATTCCTGTGAAAAATATGTAATTCATTTTGCATAAAGTCTACGTATAGGACAGTTTAAATTTTATGCATTCATTCACATGCATTTAACTAGACCAGCAATCGATGGACTTAAGGTTCTAAACCTAATGGATTGGTTGGATTTAGCCCGTGGGAACATTAGATTTTTCCTTTTCCCATGAACACATAATGGCCGAAATTTAATGGAAAATGTTGCCGCTTTTTTGTATGTTCTTTCTTGATGGTTGCTTTTACTCATGACATCTGAGCATTTTGTATTTACTTGTCCACCGAGATTCTTTCTAGCCGACATTTGATACCTGGTCCTCGTGCTGTACGTTTTAACTAAGTCTTCACTTGCCTGTTAGAAGCTTAGGTAAAAGCCGAATCCTAGAGAGAGAATCCATCTCTCTCTCTCTCTCCCTCTCTGTGTGACCGTCTGGTAGATTTTCAGGATTCAATTGATAAGGATTGAATTGAGAGTGTCTGAATACTGTGGGACGACTCAAAAAGTTTATCATCTCATGAACTTCGCTGTCAATGGAGTACGCGCAATTGTGTTTGGGTTTCACAATGAAGTCTTCAATTTAAATCCAAAGGTTCTTACTTGCGTTCTGTTGGATCTTCCTTGGGATTTTACTTTTCTCTACACACTTCTCGTCCTCTTCTGGGCAGAAAGATGTCATCAGCCCAGAAGTTTAACAACAGATAAACTAAGGACTGTACTTAACGGTGCCATATATTTCACCCAGGTGGAGCCTACGGTTGGGCCAGCATTGCTGGCTCGGAATCGTTACATGAAAGAATTCTGCAAGAGCTATAGAAAAGTTGGAAAATATCGGATCAGATAATTGAGATACGATTTGATATATTCAAATCAGTATGTGATCAGAAAGGTTTTCTATTTTTAAAGATAAGATACATCTTTCATAATCCAAGATTTGGAATATAAAGGATTATCTTCTTAAGATAAAAAAACCTAGAGGTTGGAGCCTATATAAATGCTACAATTGGGAGGCCATAGATGGAAGATACGGCCACACTTTTTACGTGAAAAGTGATGAGATTTATCTGATCGAATCAAAAGAATGGCAGCGATAAGAAAAACGAACAACACGATTTACCTAGGTTCACCTAGAAAAGGGCTACGTCCTGCAGTCTGTATTATTAAGTTTTCTGTTGCACGAGTACAATGAATGAAAAAAGACAATATATATAGCTCAAAATAGGCCTCACAAGTAATGGACCAACTTAAATAAAAGCCTAAAATCGATATTGTCTCGGGGCAGCCGTCCGCTCACCGGGGAGCGAAATCCTCGCTAGCTGACCGGCCAATGGGACGTCCATGTCGAGGGCACTGTCCCCAAACCCCCGCATTCCATGCGTAGGGATCACATGTCGTTGGTTTATATTTCTGTTTCCCTAATCTCACGTGGGTATGCTCGATGTGATAAACAAGGGTCCCTGAAGTATTCGCTAACTCCAACAAAAAGCATAGAGAGAGACGGTCAGAGGAACAATTCACAATGGAGAATACACGGCACATCTGGAGAGAGGAGGTAGAAATGGCCAACGAAAGGGACTCTCTCACCATCATCCTATTAGGAGTATGCCCTAAAGCAACCATGTGATGGTCACATGTATGGCACAAATATTGTATTATCGATATTTTATTAATGGCAAGACGCATGTTTATTCATCTTGTCCCTTTAATTTAAATGAATAAAGTCCATTAGATTAGTTGAAACTGATACCCATTCTTGAGGCGTCAAGAATATGTGTGACGGGTCATCAGTTGGTCTCTGATCTTCAAATTGGTTCCTAGTCAAAGGATCGTGGATTGGGCATCCACGAGCCGGCTGAGACCAGTGTGTTCGCAACCTCGCTATTGAGCATTGGATGCCCAATAGGGATGACGAGTCACAAGTCATCGGACGTTAAACGTCTAAGTTGGAACACAAGTGTTCGTATTGAAACGAGTTCGATTGAATCCACTGAACGTGACGAAAGAGTGATTGACTAACATGGAGGTTTCGTGCTTGGTCAATGTCTCAATCACTCTTGGCTTTGGTGTGTTAGTGGTCCTCAGACCTGAGCCACGATGCTGGCTTGTATATTGGATGGCTGTGGTTCACAAGTACGATATTGGCCGATCATTGATCCGCCTCTATGCATGATGGCCACAGTCCTCCATATACGAAGTCACAAGCATGGGTAACAGTTAGGATCCGTCTCCTCATTAGATGAGGTTGATATCTTATGCGATCTATTCGTGACGGTGCATTAGAAAGTCCTTAGCTAGGGCGTAAGTCGAGAGGAGTCTCGCCGAATGCACGTCAGATAGATTTGTGCATATGATCGAATCTGTGGGTTTGACTCAGATATCCATGGCCCTTATCCGATCGGGACATGGTAAGACAGAAGGACTAAATACCACCGAACCAAGGCCAACAGGTTCACTTTGTCCTCGTACTTCATTCTGACTGAGTAATCGTGATATGTTACTAGACGTCACTCATGGTTTGTGGAATCTAAGGATTGATTTGGGACGATCAGCTCCTTAAGGAATCTCACTACCAGTTCAGGGGTGAACCTGGGGATGTCACACACCTTAATCGACATCTGGCAACGTCCATAACGAAGATGAGATCGCAAGAATGCGATATGACTATTTGGATAGTTAAAAGGAGTTAAAACGGATTAGATTCGTTTTATTCTTCTAAAGCTTACTAAAGGACGAAATAAATGACACAGGCATGACATCATAATGATGTCATGGATGATGTAATGGTTATATCATGCCTGCATCATTGTTGGATAAGGTTTGTTATCCAAAGGATAAGAAAGGCTATCATCTAGAAAATGTCAAAAGTAGGATAGGATTTTCTATCCGTTTGACAGAGACATTTGACATATCAAACGACGTGATTTGATCACGAAACTCGAGGAACTTCAAGCCTAGAATGTCTAGAGCCCGTGCATGAGGATCGCCGCTGAAAACAATGTCATTTGGGCCGCCC
Source organism: Psidium friedrichsthalianum (assembly GCA_019149425.1). Lineage (NCBI taxonomy): Eukaryota > Viridiplantae > Streptophyta > Magnoliopsida > Myrtales > Myrtaceae > Psidium > Psidium friedrichsthalianum. The sequence goes on along the minus strand of JAGVVM010019021.1, from coordinate 3,790 downwards.
AAATGGGCACCCAAAATCGGTCGACAGGCTAGTCAAAGGCGGCAACCTTTGACCACCGCCCAATGGGCGAGCCCTACATGGCTGGTCAAAGGAGGTTTGACCGCCTTTGACTAGCGTCCAGCTGGCCACGTGGGCCAGCTAGAAGCCCACGTGGCGGCCTCCCATTGGCCGCCACGTGAGGCGGTTTAATGAGGAGCGAATTATACCGCCCCTCCTCCTCGTTCTCTCCCTCTCTTTAACCCTCTATAAATAGAGGTTAGTGGCTCATGTTCAAAAGATTTAGAAACGTGTGAAAGTCACACATACACGTGCCAAATTTCGTGAGAAAGTGAACTCGAGAATCGACCAATTCGGATATACAAAATTTGTGTTTCCATTGTTGAAAACGAAGGGTTCGGGTTGAGACGCCGCGAGGATTACTAGCATAATCCGAGGGCCATTTCTCCGAATATCCGTCTTCAAGATTGCACGGGTGTCGAGGCGTGTCTGAACTAGAGGCCCGACACTTCTTGGCACATTGAAGAGCTTGCAAGACTAGACCTCATTATGGATAATGAGCTGGCTGTGGATTTGATCCTTTAGTCCTTGCCCGAGTCCTTCTCAAGCTTTGTTCAGAATTACCACATGCATAACATGCAGAAGACTCTGGCAGAGCTTCACAGTATGTTGGTGGTATATGAGAAGGAAATACACAGCAAAAAGCCAAATGTGATAGCCATTACTGAACCGTCTTCCTCGAAAAGTAAAACTTCTTCGAAAAGGAAGAAAAAGTTCAAGAAAGCTGTGCGAAAGCCAAAAGCGGACAAAGGGACCTGTCATTATTGCGGGGCTGATGGGCACTGGAAGAGGAACTATAAGAAGTACCTCGCTAGCTTAAAGGTTAAGCAAAAGGACTATCCCCGTGGAGGTATGATTTGTGCTTATTGAAACTAATCTTATGATTAGTTCACAATCTAGCTCATGGGTTCTAGATTCAGGTGCGACGTCACATATTTGTATGTCGTTGCAGAATCTGGAAATAAGTTGGATGCCAAGGCAAAATAAGACGGTCTTGACTTTTGCGAATGGAGCAACAGTTGCTGCCATAGCTATAGGGACTTGTCCTGTACTTTTGCCTATTGGACATGTAATGGTGTTATCAAACTGTTTATATTATGAAAGAGCTGTACGGAACATAATATCTATATCTCGCCTAATAAGAGAGAATTATAAATTCTCCTTTACAGACGATGTGTGTTCTATCTTTCATAATAGAAAGGTCGTTGGTTCAGCTCAGTTGACCAATGGTCTTTTCATCATTAACATGTCTGGTAATGCGATTACCAATTCGAATAAGCACAATGATATTAATGCCATTGAGAAACACCAAAGCAATAATCTTAATCCTAAGTACCTGTGGCACCTCCGATTGGGTCATATTGGAAAGGGTAGGATTAACAAGTTGAGTAATGATAGATCTATCAATCCATCTGGTTTTGAACCATACTCAACCTGTGAAGCCTGTCTCCAAGGAAAAATGACCAAAGAGCCATTAATATATTGGGATTAATACATATAGATGTATGTGAACCTATGAATGAAACTACTAGAGGTGGGTTCTCATACTTCATTACCTTTATCGACGACTATTTTAGGAATGGGTATTTGTATTGATGAAGTACAAGTCTAATCCTTTGAAAATTTTAAGGAATTTAGAAATGAAGTTGAGAAACAAACATAGAAGAGTATTAAAGGCCCTTTGATTAGATCTAGGAGCAAAATACCTTAGTACTGATTTCCTGGATTAATCTCAAAGAAAAATGGACATATTATCACAATAGACACCTCCAGGGACTCCTGAATATAATGGTATATCAGAAAGAAGGAATCATACTTTATTAGATATGGTGTGATCCATGATGAGTTACACCGACCTGCCCATCTATCTCTGGGGATATGCCCTAGAGACTGCCGCATATATACTGAATAGAGTGTTGTCCAAGTCTATCCTTACCATATCATATCAGATGTGGCATGTAGGAAACCAAGTCTTAATCATCTTAGGATTTAGGGATGTCCAGCTTTTGTGAAAAAGTTGAAATCAGAAAGTTGGAGGCAAGGTCTGAACAGGGTCGTTTTATAGGATATCCAAGAGAAAGTCTTGGGTATTACTTCTTTTCCATTCTGACTAAAGAGTTTGGGTCAGCAAGCATGCCACTTTCTGGAGAAACAGTTCTCCAGAAAAGTGTGAAGGCCGCAGGATAGTCTTGCAAGAAGGAAATGAAGAGGTAACGACTCCACAGGTTCAAACTCTGATCTCTGATTCAATGGGAGCTTCAGATACACCGCATCTAAGAAGGAGTTTGAGAGTGTCTCATCCTCCAGAACGTTATTATGGGAATTTGGTTGATGAGATGCAGCCGCTGTTATGGTAAACGATGGCGATCAACCATTGATCCCGAGTCATATACAGAGGCTATGTCGATAAAGATTCTGATAAATGGCTTGAGGCCATGAAATCTGAAATGGACTCGATGTATTCCAATGATGTGTGGACATTGGTTGACCCACCTAAAGGTATTGTACTATAGGCTGCAAATGGATCTTTAAGAGAAAGATTAAGTAGAGGGTCAAGTTGGAACATACAAAGCTAGACTGTGGCAAAGGTTATCACTAAAGAGAAGGTATTGATTATGATGAAACCTTCTCTCAGTTACCATGCTGAAGTCATTAGGATTTATTAGCCATAGCTACACACTTGAACTATGAGATATTCAAATGGACGCCAAAACGTCGTTCCTTAATGGATTTCTTTGAAGAAGATATCCTATATGGAACAGCCGCCTGGTTTGAGTTCAAGGCGAAAAGCATAAGGTGTGCAAGCTTAAGATGTCCATTTATGGATGAAACAAGCCTCAAGGAGCTGGAACATCCGATTCGATGAAGTTGATCAAATCGTTTGACTTCATGAAGAATCCGGAGAGGCCTACGGTACAAGAAGCTCAGTGGGAGCGCTATTGCGTTCCTGTCCTGTATGTGGATGACATATTGTTGATGGTATGATATACCAAGCTATCATCCATCAAACTGTTCTTGTCGCAGAAATTCTCATGAAGGACCAGGAGAGGCCACCTATATTTTGGGCATCAGGGTCTATAGAGATAGATTCAGACGATTTGACTTGGCTCTCTCACAGTCCAGTACATAGACAAAGTGTTGAAAAGGTTCAACAGGAATATTCCAAAAGAGGGTTGTTACCCTTTAGACATTGGAATACGTCTTTCTAAGGGGCAATGTCCAAAACCCCTGAAGAGAGACAGTGAAAATGGCAAAGATTACCATATGCTTCGGCCATTGGTAGCATAAGAGCTATGCTATGCTAGGTACGAGACCTGATATTGCTTATGCTGTAAGCATTACAAGCAGATATCAGTCGGATCCAGGACGAAGAACACTGGAGCGCGGTCAAAACATCCTTAAGTATTAAGAAGAGCTAAGAATCTCTTCTTGATATATGGAGAAGCAGATTTCAAAGGTAAGGCATATACGACTTGATTTCCAATCAGATCCTAAGACTTCAGAACTTTCGGGTTTGATTCATAATTATGGTGAAGCAGTTAGCTGGAAAAGTTCCAAGCAAAGATAACTGCTGACTCCACCACGGAGGCAGAGTATTGGGCAGCTTCAGAAGCTGTAAAGGAAGCCGCCTGGGAGGAAGAAGTTCATTGCAGAGCTTGGAGTAGTTCCTGCTATCGAGGAAGCCGATCCCATTATTTACGAAAACAGTGGAGTGATCGTTAAGCAAAGGAAT